>PVJO010012362.1:43730-55844 GCA_004026905.1 Hystrix cristata
CTTTTTCCCCTGTTGCCTTTCTGCTTTTCCCCTTCTTTCTTTCTAGTACTTCTCTCCTCTGCTCACCATCCTCCTTTTATATAATATCTATTACACCTCTTTGTCCTTATTTACAATTATGGTCTCTCATATCAGAGAAACAATTCGATGCGTGCTCATGAGTGTCCGATTTATTTCACTTAAGAGTATGTTCTCAAGGTTCTATAGTCTTGATAGACTATAGCTACTGCAAACGATGTGAACCAATGTGTTTCACAGTCCGTTCATACCACCTGAGCTCTATTTTCTAACTGATCTGCTAGTTAGTTATTCTCATGCCTTTGAACACACTGTTCCATCTGGCTGGGCTCCTTTTCCCATGGCTCATAGAGCATTCCAGTGATGTATGTCACAGTCCCCATCCCTGCACCCTTCTCCTGGTGTAGGCACCTTGACTGTGTTTTGATGAAGCCCCTTCCTTGTAGAAAATACACCTAGCAGAGGCCGACAGCCCCCCAGACTCCCCACTTCCTACAGACAGCAGAGGGTGGTGACGGGTCGAGCTGAGGACAAGCTGCAGTGTGAATCCTGAATTTTACAGCCTGGTGAACATGTAGGGCTTGCCCACCAAGTTCTCCCTGTATTTTCCATCCCTAGGACTGTCGTTTGGGTTTCTGTTCTTTCCAAATCCTGCCTTTTAAACTCTGACACAATGACCAACTTCGTGTGCTTTATCAATTGCATCCCCACATTTGGGTGTGTTAACCTAAATGAGTTTTTGTTGTTGTCCACCAAAGACTCAGTTGAGCCTCCTCTTCCAGGAAAGTTTCTTATCTTCCCGTCTCTTTTTTATCAATTAAATCCCCCCCACTTCTAACCCTGGACACTGACTTTCAGAGGAATGTAAGATACTTTACGGCACACCTTGGTTTACATATCCGTCTCCTAACAATGCCAGGCACAGAACCAGGCAAAGAACTCTCAGGAATCTAAACTGGCTAGTGAGGCAGCAACTCAGGAGGAAGGAGGAGGATGAAGATGTGCCTGGCCAGACTAATTGCCCTAATGCTCCTTTTTTATCTTCTCACAAATCTGGTAGCACTGATATTGTCCAGATATCCCAATTATTTACCTATGCAGACAGCGAGGCTACGCAGACCAAGATCAAAAGGAAATTCACAGAAGCATGGACATCTGCAGAATGATTTTGAAGCATTAATGTATCTTCATCTCTGTGTGAAGTCTAAAAGTGTCACATAAATGTATGTCCAGTGCAGCATCATTGTCGAGATAAAGTAGTCAGCTTCTCCACAGAGTTGGGGCTGAGAGAGAAAATCTTAAAATGCCACTAAAAGTAAGCAAGGGAGTCTTGTTCCATCAAAAATGTTTCCACAAATCTCACGGGAAATGCTCATTTAATCTCCATTTGGGTCTATATTTATTAATAAGCACTGTCTGGTGGAACCATTTTTTGGTTTGTGAAAAAACTATACACAGAGTACAGAAAGTTCCTGTGGGCCCCTCCCACCCCTTAATACAGTCCTACAACTATGATCACCTGACATTAGCGTGTTACATTGGTGCAGTGATAAAGCAACACTGATGCGTTATTATTAACTGGAGTCCATAGTTCACATCAGAGGCCACTCTTGTGTTGGGCATTGCTGTTTTGTATCTGCAGTAGAGTGGTACACATGGAAGTCTGCTGCTCTAAAATCCTCTGCGCACCAACCCTTCCTCCCGCCCTACTCCCGGCCCCTGGCAACGACTGACCTTTTCCTTGTCTCCATCTTTGCTCTTTTCAGAATGATATAGTTGTAATCACCCACACGCAGCCTTTTTGAACTGGCTTTTATACATGGCAAATATGTGTTTTAGTTTCCTTCATGTCTTCCCATCGCTTGGTAGCTCGTGAAGTCTTCTGTTCACGAACATTTTGGTTCAAAAAGAGAAGTATTTGGCAAAATTTTGCTTCCATTGGTGCACTCCACATAGAGGGATGACCACGACCATGGCCGTCTTCCTCACAGGAGCGTGACCTCGGCCGTCTCCCTCACGGCAGCGTGACCTCGGCCATCTTCCCCAGAATTGTGGAAGGAGCTGAGGTACCACTGCAATTTCTTCCCCACTTAACAAAGTTGCACAAATGTGAAAGTACAATGATCTGGCAAGTTTGTGAAAGGCATTTAACAACATATATCAAACCTTTGAAGATGTACTTGTCCTTTGAGTCCACAGTTTTTCTCTGGAGCACAAATCCTGAGGAAACGTGGCTGCCAATGAGGTTCTGGTGGGATCCTTCCTCCTAGGAAGCATTGCCTCTTTTCTTCTGACACAAGGTGAGCATACTTTTCACTCTTACTTCATGTGCTTATGTATTGACCCCTATCCCTGTTCGCTTGTGTCCCGACCTAATATGGTCAGCATTTTTATCTCTCCAGTTCCCATTTCAGGTAAGAGGTTGGATTGAGTTTGACTGTGTCACTCTGCTCTAGGACAACTTGTGAGTGCAGTGAAAAACACTATGTTTTTGTTGTTGTTGTTGGTTTGTTTTACTATATGATTTGTTGGGAAGAAGTTATACATGAACAGCTGGGTTCTACCATCTGGAAAGAGCCCCATCAACATTAAAGAAAACCCAAAGGACGGCTGGGTCAAGGGAGCATATACAGGACTACACTACCTCCCCCGGAATGTCAGCTTCAGGGTGACAGCTAGTTTACCTTGTTTGATCCCTGGCATGTAATTACATCCAAGAAATTATTATGTGCACAGTGGGTGATCAGTTAGTATATTAATGTTAAATTAATGAAGCAGGTGATAACCTGCATATATTATTGAGCACCTAGCTATACCCATACCTGAGCTAGCCATCTTAGAATTTTTAAATTTTATAAGTCAATATATCTTCTTCCTTTCATAAGGCAACTTGAGTTGGGTTTTATATGAATTTCCAATTCCTAATGAATTCCTAATATTAGCGGAAAGTTCAAAAGTACATATTTGATTAATGTGTCTCAGTTTACTCTCTTAGCTATGTATTCTAGGCTGCTCTAGATTGTAAGAAAATGTGTCCCACCTCGAGGGACAGCCAAGATTCCGACACTCTGAGACGTCACGAACTTGAGGCAACATCAGTGGTTTAGCTCTAGTTTTCTTTTGCACACGGTTCCCCACTTCTGTGAAGGAGGGCTGTCTGCAGGAGTGGCCCGGACCCCCCTGCAGCCTGTGAGCCTGTGTCTGGCTAGTTTCCCATGTCCCTTTGGAGTCAGTGTCTACAGCTCCTAGGAGCCGTACGGCAGGGTCTCAAAATGTATCCTGAGTGTTCCACTCTAAAATTTCTGAAGGAGAGTTAGAATGTTTTCTAAGACTGAATCTCCATTGAAACCCAGCTCAGGAGCCTTATTATATAGTTAGAAAATTAGAATCAATAATATTAAACAAAAGTAATCAACCCATGACATCTGATGCCTCGTTAGTTGTCCCTGTTACTGGTTCACATCACCAGCCCCTGTAAGTGCTGCCGTGAACCCGCAGGAGCCAGGCAGCCGATGCTGAGGAGGCAACCAGCTCAGGCCTGGATCTTCAGTGGCACACAGTCCTGCAGAAAGAGCAATTGGGGCACATGGAAAAGAAAATAATTGCAGGTAATAACAGAAATAAAAGAAATAAACAGGAACATGCCCCAGAATTAGCATCAGACAGAAATGAATTCACATAAGTGGGTCGGAGAAGGTCTTTCCAGGAAGCAGCCCAGTGCAGTGTCTGTCTTGGTGTCTAAAATGCAAACACTGAGCCAGCAAAGGTTACCACCAGAGTGCGGCAGCAGAAAGAAACAGGAAGGGCTGGAGTGTGCACACTCCCACATGCAGCATAAATACAGCTTCACCAGCCTTAATTGTGTCCCCCCAAGTCATACTTCGAAATCTTTATTCCTACTGTGTTTGTATTTAGAGTTTGAGGCTTTAAAGGGATAATTAATGTTAAATCAGTTCACAGGGATGTGGCCCTAATCAACAAGATTAGTGTCCTTATACACAGAGGGAGAGACCTTAGAGCACACTCCTGGTGTACGTGTAAGCAAAGGGCTTGGAGACCCAGACAGAATGCAGTTGTCTGCAAGCTGAGAGGAGAGGCTTTGCCTTGTACCGTGCCCACCGGCACTGTGGTGGAATTAATATTGTGGTCAGCTTCAGCTGGAACACCCAGCTGGACTGGGTTGGTTCTGGGTGTAGAGGATCCACCTGAGGATTGTTGGTGACGCAACATAAAGGAGAACAGGAGCAGAAGATAGTGCGAGCTGTTTCCCAGGAGAAGCTCTGCTGTGGCTGGTTCTCCTGAAGGGGACTCGACTGTTCCCATTGAAGAAGGAGCTCAGGACCTTGCTGTTGACCAGGATGGCTGCTGTTGCTTCAGGGGAGCTCTGGTCTTCATCTCTGCTGCAAGCAGCGTATCCTGGTTCTGGTAAAGATTTCTTCAGCCATCCTCTGCAGACACAGGCGTGCATTGGACAGTGCTGTGGGCTCCCAGCCCTTCATTGGATCTTTTGGGTCTCCAGTACCTAGATAGACATTTGGGACTCTTCCTGCATTTGGCTTATGGGTGGATGTTGCAACTTGTAAATGTCCTGTATTAAATCTGCTCTCTTACAAACTACTGGCTCTGAGCAGGCAACTGATGCAGGCACCTTGACCTTGCTCTTCTCACCAAAGACTGTGAGAAGATTTCTGCCCTCTCGGCCATCATGGGTAGTGGTATTCTGCTGCGGCTGCCCAAGCTGGCAAAATGTATATCTGACTCGTGTGTGTGTGCGTGTGTGTGCGTGTGCAAATTGTTTTTGTACGTGAAAAACTTTTAACCAGAAGACGTCACAATAAACATCTTGAAACAGATTTCTTTAAAAGGCATTAACAAACTACGGCCCACAGGAAAATCTGATTTAATTCCTGTTTTGTAAATACGGTTTCCTGAGAACAAAATGATTCGTTCAAAACGATTTTGGGTGAATTGTGTATGTCTATTTTCACTTTACAGCAACAGAATTAACAAGTCAAGTCAGAAACCAGAATGCTCACCTTGAAGCTTAGAATGTTCGCCGTGTGACCTTCACAGGAAAAATGTGCCCACTTCTGCCAGACAAGGCTAAGCCCTATAATGAGCAGATAAGTGATTGTTAGCTGTTTTTATATTCATGAACTCAAAATATGCTTCTTGCCTAATGTAAGAGCCCTACATAACAAGTACTCACTCCGGCTGCATATCCAAAATATTGTGAGTAGACTCGAGTATTAAAGCCTTATTTCAGCAGAGACACCGAAAAGGTGATGGACTCGGGACTCGGGCTTTCCAGAGCCCGCCCTGGCAGGATGGGTGCTCTTTCTACAGGGAGACACGTCCATCTCCGTCTCTCCTACTTACCCTGTAAGCTTGTGTGTGCAGACGGCCAGAGAAACTGCTTTTACAGGGTACGTGCATGGTGACAGAGACTATTCGATTTCGTCTGCTGTTTTTCTTAAGCCATATTACAGAAAGAACACATTGGTAAATAAAGTGGCACTTTCCCTAGTCACAGGTTTATTTATTGTCTGAGAAATCTAATTACTGTAGATTTTCCCTTCGCTATTCTCCCATATTCTCTAATTTAAAGACTAATTTGAGTTTTAATTAGGTAGCTCTTGACAATATTGATTTGAAAAGACATTCCTCTGGACCTAATAAAGTCATCTGTATTTCTTTGCTGAAAAGTCTGAGCCGATGCTAATTTACTCTAGATTGAGTGAAAGACAAGACTAGACTAGAAACTGTCATTGTGGCACAACTGCTACCTTGAAGGCCGGACTCACGTGGAGATGCAAAAGTATTTTCTTCTCCGGTTCTTTGCCTGAGATGCGTCAAGCATCTCCCCTCCCAGAATTAACTTTCGAGAGGCTTCAGGATACAGGCACATTTCTAACTGAGCCAAAAATGTGAACAAGGAGGTGAAATTCGGAGGGGATGGAATGAAACAATCAGTCACAAGACATTCCACTTGGACTGTGATGGACTGGTGTGGAACAGAACAAATCTACCCTTGGGAAACACTAGTCAGGTTGGAAACTTTTTAAAACATGTGTTTTGTTGATATTACGGAGTTGGTGAGACGGCCAGTATAGGAGGAACCGAGATGACAGAAGGATCAGAAACTTACTGGGGTGAGACCGGCATTTTCCCTCCAAAGATTTGCTGGTTTGTGAGCAGCACTGAACAAGAGATCAATAAGTCAAACAGAGATTGTCACAGAGAATATAAAGCAGGCGGGGTTTGTTGGTCACCCGTGGAGGCAAAAAACCAAAAGATGGGAGTGGGGCTGCCAACGCATCAGGACGCGGACAGTCAAGGTCCACCGGAGCGCAGGAAGAGAGACCGGAGCTCAGCCTTGGAAATCTCTCGGCTTCTGGACCACACCTTTCACAACGCAGAGGGAGAAGGTGGGGTCTTCGCTTGAAGAGTCCAGAGTGCTGGGCAGGGAGACTAAATTAGCAGTAGGTAGGCAGTGGGGAAACAAGAGTTGGAAGCAGAGATCATTCAGAACATGAATAAATTCCATGTTTAGCTTTTTATTGCCACCCAGTAACAAGATGCTAAAGAAAAACATAAATAAATAGTACAAAGAGGCTCTTGGAAGACCTATTGGCTTCAGCACTGGGTGTTGGAGTCTGATGATGCTGTGCTTGGTTGGCAAAGAGGTCCAGAACCAGAAGTGACAGAGACTCCCAACAGAGAAGCCGAGGAGTTTGGTCTTGGTCCTGCAGTCTGTGCTGAAGTTTAAAGCTGTACAGCAGGCTTCTCTCCACATCACCAAGAAGGCATTTGAGGCTGCGTGTGTCAGCGTACCCTTCAGCATCCTGGGAGGCTGAGGCAGGAGGATCACAAGTTTAATCCTGGCCTGCACAATGCAGTGAGGCCCTGACTCATACTAAAACACAGAAAGGCTGGGAATATATCCCAGTGATTCCCAGGCTCTATCCTCAGTGTGAGGAAGGAAATATTTTCCTTGAACAGCTACACAGCACATCATAAACCAGTTCTGAAGCTGCTGTGTTGTGGAGCTTTTGCCCAGAAAACAGAGCAGCACATGAATTGGGTGGGACCCCAGGAAGTCAGAGCACAGCGGGTGCGAAGCTCATGTGGGGGCTCAGTCAGGTGAAACTGTGTTTACTTAGTGGCAGTGTTACCTTATGCCAATGAAGTACCTACGTGTCTCATTTCCTTGTCTATAAAATAGAACTAGTGAATAACAGCTTGCTTAAAGAACAGTGGCAAGGATTAAGTGGGCTAAGAGCTGTAAATCTTTAGGAGTCCTTTACCTCTCAGGAATCCCTCAAAATGACGTATTTACCACCACAGCTAAGCAAGCAGAATCCAATCACATTATTTCAGCCACTTATGGTTTTCAGTCCAGCATCACAACATCTCACAGTAATAAAAGAAAATTTCAAACTGGCAATTGGAGACCAATTTTTGAATATAGTCTATGCGTAAGTTCCTCTGCCCTCAGAATCCGCAGCACTGATATAAGCTGAAAAGAGCACTGGGATTCAATAAATGTAAAGAAATGTTTTTATCTAGAGATATGGTGATTTGCTGGTGAATATTAAACACCAGAAAAAAAGGCTTAACTGTGTGTTTGTATATATAGATGTGTGTCATGACTTAGAGGTATAAATAATGTGTAAAACATCATTTACAATTCATTATAAAAATAAAATAGCATTTATTATAAGTTCTATATAGCAATTGACATTCATGTGTGTGTTTTTTGTTGCTTTTTCCTAAATTGGTATCTCAGTAAAAAAAAATTTCTATTCAACCACGATCTAACCAGTGAATTGCCTTTCAGTCTGTTCTCTTTAAATTTATTATTATGAAATAGGATAAGTGATCTACCTTTAAACAATTTTTAACCTTTATGTGATTTATATTCATTAAATTGAAACCTCTTTTGGCTTCAGCAATGTTAATTCCAAGAGGACTACCATTTTGCTTTTGGAATACTTGCAGGGATTTGAACATTGTTTAGTTTCACATTATTTAATCATGGTTGTATTTAACAAGAAGTTCACAAAATTTTGAGAAATTGCCTCTCGCAAGCCGGCAGGAGCTGGTTCTCAGCACACTGCTCTTACCAACATTTCCACCTGCCTGGATTCTGAAACATGAGAAGGCTTAGGTGTAAAAAAGGCTGTGAAATCTTTTATTACCTCCATTAATTTGAAAAGGGGCTTGTATAATCCTCTTTGATTATGTGTAAATCATCCCTGCTTCTGCCTGGTTTTGCCTTGTCTCAATAAAAGAAAGTTAGACGCTGCACACTAATTATACATTAACAAGTACACATTAGCTGTGGCACGAAAAGGCTTTTCTGTTGGATTAATTGATACTGGGTGATTGGAGAACTCAGTTAATGACTGCGAATATGTGCTTCTCAGGGTACGGTGACTAATGAACAGTAAACCATGTACTAAATTCCACTGCTGGCACAGCGACTAGGGGCGTCACCCTGCACAATGCTCATTTTAGATTTTGGAGGCAGCAGACTGTGATTTCTTAGACCAAAACATCTCAAGTCAAAGCCCAGATAAGCTACTTATGAGCTGTGTAATTTTAGGCACATGCTCCTCTCCAGGCCTTAATTTCTTCATCTGTGCAATGGGGAAGGCACTAATATGGAACAGAACAAAGCAAGCAGAGCGTAAGTGGTGGCTTCATCATCACACAAAGAACACGTCAGTAAGAGTCCTGCATCTCACACTCAAATGGGGATTCAGAGAAACTTCAATGCAGAGGAGACTCCAAAACTGCTGCTGGCTGGATCAAGGGAATCAACAAGACCTGGGAAGCACCCGACAGCCCTCAGATGTCAGAAGCAGTTACTACTCCCACAGAAAGACGTGATCTCCAATCTAAACTGAGGCCCCACCCAGGGCCGTGGCGCTGTGAGATGAGGACAGAGCCCACCCCCTGGGGCCTGGTGCAAGGACTAGGGAGAAGGAGCTGCTTTGACCTCTCTCGCCTCCCGAGGCCCTGCGTCCTGCTGTTGCTTCCACGGGCCCAGCAGGATGAGAGGCCAGCAAGCTGGGACACCCAGGAGCCACCGTCCAAAGGCCAGCAAGCTGGGACACCCAGGAGCCACAGTCCAAAGGCCAGCAAGCTGGGACACCCAGGAGCCACAGTCCAAAGACCAGCAAGCTGGGACACCCAGGAGTCACAGTCCAAAGGCCAGCAAGCTGGGACACCCAGGAGTCACAGTCCAAAGGCCAGCAAGCTGGAACACCCAGGAGTCACAGTCCGAAGGCCAGCAAGCTGGGACACCCAGGAGTCACAGTCCGAAGGCCACGGGTCCTGGGGAGGAGCAGGGCGGCGTGGAGCATGGGGAGGAGAAGAGGCAGAAGACGCCAGTGAAGAGGAAGCCTCCGGGGGCTCAAGTACCCCCAGCATCCCTGCAGTCAGCACAGGACACGAGCCGCACCTCACAGCAGCTCCTCGGTACTCGTGGGCGAGAGCTGGGCAGCGCAGACTGGTCTCCGTCTGCCACAGGGTCTCGGAGTTGGTTTTCTACCAGCGCCAGGAAGGATAACTTATTTTAAACTCGCTTGAATTCCTGTGATGTTTCACACTTTACCAATTGCTGCCATTTAGGAAATCATCCTTAAGTCTTATAATGCGCTTTTGCAAGGCAGGTACTTACCTCCACTTTCTAAACAGACGCAGAGGGAGAGATCAATCGGACAAGGCTGTCATAAACCGAGGTGCAATTTTTCACCTAATACGGAATATTTTGGAGATACACAGGCGATTTAGCAGAGTGCTTAAGAACAAAATGTCTAGAATGCACTCATCCACTCATCCTGTTATTCTGCGTGTATGTTTGAGGACACGCATGGTCCACATTCTCCTCCACACTCTGAGGCACGACAGGACCAGGACAAGCCTCCCTCCCCTAGAGCTGTGGACTGCGCGACCTAACCCAAAGATGCATAAATAATCACCGCAGCAGGAGTAGGAGGCGCCTCGGGGCTGCAGAATGACTGACAGTCTCCTCCGGGTGTTCACAGATGCCTCCTCCAACAAAGCGATGGTTTAGCAGGGACAAAGCAAGGCGGGTGGCTATTGCCGGGGAAACTCGTTTCAGAGCAAGTCAGAACCAGGTAGAAAGTCCCACCCTTGCAAGCACGCTCCCCGTAACGCCGAGCAAGTGGCTGCCGCTTTGAGGCTACATTTTCACATTAGAATAATAGTGATAGAGACATTCCCATAAAATCTGTGAAATTCAAGTAACAGAGGTGGTGTTACTTGAGGTGTGTTCTTGGCGTGTCTTAAGAATTGGTAACTGTTGTTTTACTATTTTCAATGCTCAATGACGTATCCAACTCCATAATGACTATCAGTTTCTTCTGCTGGGATATTACACCTTATGACAGTACTGTCATTGCAAAATCTACGCATTTTATTTCTAGAATTTCACAGTTGGACAGAATCCAAATATAACTGATGCTCATAAATGTCCTATTAGAAATTTTACTGCTTTCAGACACATTCTATTAGTCTGTATTTGAAAAAAATTGAAAACGTGTTTATAGCTTCTTACATGTACCGTCTGTAGGACCCACTTTTTTGCAAAATTTTATTGTAGCTGAAATGAATAAAATCAGTATTCTATTTGTAAAAATTGGAAGAAATCTTTTCATCAATTCTACTTGAATGTGTCTATTTCTTCTGATACTCTCATTTGTTTTGTAGAAGAATTAAGAAGACACCTTTGTTCTTTTGCCTTGTTTTATTTCTTTCTTAGGTTAATGCAAATGCAAGTTTTTTTTTTAACGTTTGTGAAAATAGCTTTGCAGTGTGTACAGGGTGCCTTCTTTCAAACTAAACATCCATTATTTTCTACTGAGAGATTTCAGAATGCATTAAAAACAAGCGAGTTTCAATATAATTATACTTTTCCTTAGATTCTTTAAAAAACTGAAAACAGTCATATCTCAGAGAATTATTGTTTACTTCTTAGTAGTGTGAGATGCTACAGCCTGGCCACATAGATGCATGGGTGTTTAGCATATTCATACTCCTGGAATTGACAGATGGTGCAGTTTTTCCAAGGGACTCCAGGTATATGTAATTGAATGTAAACTCTTGGGGCTGGAGTGTGCAGCATTCAATGGTAGAACACTTGTCTAACATGATCAAGAGCTGGGTTCCACCCCCTGAAGAAAAGAAGGAAGAAGAGTGTGGCTGTGGTCTCTGCTTGTCTTTTGGAATCCTCCTCACTCCAACTCCAGGGACTAGCTCTTGCTGCTTAAGGCATGAACTTCAGGTTTGAGCCTGGAGGCATGGAAGAATGAACTTGCTTAATTGATCATAATGTGTGACCAGCCAAACCTCCCGGCATAGGAAGGGCTTTATCCGTCTAAAGTATGGGTGCTTTTTTCCCTGTAGTAGCATCTCAGCTCCATGCGCAATTTAAACCTCAGCTTTGAATTACAAATTTAGACAGGGAATCAATGATGGGGGGGGTAGACACAAATTAGTGTACAGCTTTCTGAGTTAAATTTGCGCCCACGCTCTCTAGCTGTTGCTGGACATTGTTCTCATTAAATTAATTAGTTATCCGTGCAAATGCGGTTCTTTTTTTTTAAATTTTTTTTATCATTTTTACCAAGAACATGTATTGGTACATTGTATACATAATGATCATAATCAACATGGTTATTTTGTACCTGTACATGATACATCTTGGTTTTCCCCCCTCTTCCCCACTTCCCCTCCCCTCCCTTCCACTCACCCACCCCTCCCTATTTGCAACAAGTGTACCTACACTTTACCATTTTTTCCCCTTTCATCTTACTTTTCTTTTAACCTTCATCCCCCTTTTCCCTACCTAGTTCTCTCTTTTGAATACCAGAAGAGACCAAGAATAGCAAAAACAATTCTGGGCAACAGGAATAAGGCAGGGGGCATCACAGTCCCCGACTTGAAATTGTATTATAAAGCTTCTGTGATAAAAACAGCATGGTACTGGCACGAAGACAGACCTGAGGACCAATGGAACAGGCTAGAAGATGCAGAAATAACTCCAAACACACTCAAATATCTCAT
>PVJO010012363.1:0-47180 GCA_004026905.1 Hystrix cristata
AGGAAAAGTCAGCTCTGAATGTATCTATCTAGGAATCATTAATACATAAAAATGCTTAAAGATGGGATTAAAAAGGTTCCCCAGAGAGAGTAAGGGCCAAAGATGAGAGAGGTTAAGATTCAGCAGGGAGGGAGGCACTTCTGCATTTATCGGTCAAATGAAGCGGGGTCCACAAACCACAGCCCACGGGCCAGATCTCGCCTGGGGTCTGTGTGTGGTCCACAGCTAAGAAAGATGTATTGTTGTTGTTATGTATATATTTTTTTAACATTCAAAAAGCTTCTAAATAAAGAATTCGTGAGATTGCATGTGACCACAAAGTCTAAAATATTTATGATCTAACCTTTTAGGGCAAAGTGCACAGACCTCTATGCAGACGTCGTGGAGACACCAGAGGAGACAGAAGAAGTATGCAGAGAGTGAGGAAGAATTCGAGAGCTGGGTGCCCCGGAAGCTATCAGAAGAAAGTATTTGAAGACATCATCTGAGAGGCCACGTAAGATAAGACAGAGAATGACAAAATAACATAGATAATCATAGTAGTTCAGGGGTATAATGTTAGCTTCCTAAACAAACAATCCCAACATTTCCGTGGCTTGACATAATACAAGATTACATCTGATTTTTAAATTTTACCATCGTCTGTGGTAGGTGTGTGTGTGTGTGCGTGTGCACGTGTGTAAATTCTGCTCTGTATAGTCACATGGGATCACTAGCTTTTTTATTTTAATGTTCTGTTATATGCACCTTGATTCTCAGTGCAGATCTGCAAATGTAGAAAGAGAAATAATCTCATGGGAGAGTTAACAGACCTCCCTCACACTGATCTACATTCATTTGGTCAGAGCTCAATCACGTGACTATATCCAGTAGCAAGGGAGGTTGGGAATTGCGGTCTGGATACACTCCTAGGACATAAAGGAGGTAGGTTATTTAGTTATTTATTAACAGATGGGATTTGATGGACCTAAAATAGTCTTTGTCACAGAGATACCAAGACAAACAGTTTCTGTGGTATAAAGTCCTTGAAGGGGTAGTTGTGTGGCTGGAATAACGAGAGTGAAGTTGGGAATATGGGGCTAGAAGCAGAGACGTCTCTTTCAATAAGAGTATCTGCGAAGGGGAACAAGAAGTGGGATCACAGCTGGAGGAAGGTGATGTAGAGTTCGAGCGACATTTGCCATGCAGGTAGCACCGTGTGACAGTAATTGCAAGGGTAATGGTGACAATAGGATGACTAATAGGCATGCTTCTCATATGTACCACACAGGGTCCCGACACTTTTCCTATGTTCATTCATGTACTCTTCATAGGACTGTTAGTTGGTAGATACTCTTGTTATTTCTATTTCAACATAAGAGGAAAATGAAGAGCAAAGAGTTTAAATAAAGCATCCAACGTCATATAATTACCAGCAGTACTGGGATTAAAACTCAGTTCATAGGTTTGTCAAGTTCATACCGGCTGTACTCAGAGGTAGAAAGAGAACAATTTTCACAATCAAATGGGCTTAGATTTGAATTCTTGACTAGATTCTTCCTAGCTATATGACCGGGGTTGGGGATTTAGCCCAGTGGTAGAGCTCTCGCTTAGCAGGTGCAAGGCCCTGAGTTTGATCTCTGAGTTTGACCCCTCTCGAAGACCTATGTCTACTGTCAAATTATTGTTAAATTAATATATCTAAAGCATCTAGTATCTGTCCAGGCATGGTGGTACATGCCTGTAATTCCAGCGGTTAGGAGGCTGAGGCAAGAGGCTTGCCGCAAGTTAAAGGCCAGCCTGGACTACATAGAGAGACCCTGTCTCAAAACAAAAAGCATCTAGTATCATGCCTAATATTTAATAAACACATAATAGATGGTAAAATAGTGTTGATTAAGAAAGGTGTAGGTCTAAATAGATTTTTTCCATGTTATATATTTCTTCTTTAAAAAATTGGCAACAGATTTAGATTTGTTCCAGTTTATAGTACCGTAGATATGAGCAACAATATCATTATGTATAAATATTTTAAGAGTCTCAGGCACTGAAAATCAAGTTGTGGAAGATTTTAAGTGTATATACCACTTTACAGTCTCTGACATATGTGGGGAAAATTTTCACAAAGCAACCTGACATCTGATAGCAAACGGATGTTCTGTGTCTTTATCGTCATTTATCCCCTTATCTTGAATAAATGTGGCTTTGCTTTAAAAATGCTAGATGTGAAGGGACAATCTATTAACAGACCTTACCACCTTTCACATTCAAAAGGTCACTTGCATTTTATAAATATAAGTGAACCAATGTATCACCCAGTCAGAGAGCTATTTCACCAGGGCCTCTGTCCAGCGAAATGTGACACCTTCTAAATTCTCTAGGCTTCTTAGAGCAAGATAATTCAAAGAAAGAAGCAGAAAATACCATGAGCGGTGGAGTGTGCTCGACTTGTAACTCTTGCTAGATAACAGGCACATCTTTCCACCTTCAAATATCTTAAAAAGAAAGGAAAAAACAAAGTGTACCACACTTGAAATTGCTTTAGGTAGTTTTGGAGGTAGAGTTAGTCATCTACCTTTATCCGAGACAATTTCATTCCTGAAAGTGAAAGAGGATGTTATAAAGGCTGCAGACTGAAAGTCACAGAGAGGATCCTGCCTACTTTATGATGTTGTATCAAGGCTGTAAGCCATTTATGCTGTTCCTCTGGAAAACTCTATCTTCTGATCTTAGGCCTTGTGGATTAACGAATGTCGGGAAGAAATATATGGACACATTCACTTGATTCTCCTCTGTCCCTTCTGAGAATTCAGCCCAACCTCAGGCTTTCTGCAGCTGGGCCCTGAGCTCTCCTGCTGCGGAAGGCAGTGAGACTCCCCAGGCCCCCGGCTCACCTGCTGGTTGGGGTCACATGGGCCTGGAACCATAGCTTTGCAGCACGGCTTATTGGTAAAAACTGTGGATTCAGATCACTTTCTAGCAATCTTGTAACTCACCAGTGGGAAATGTGTTTAGTCTCTTTGATCTTTAGCGTCTCTTCTGTAAATGTGGCTATCAGTGCTCTTGACAGAACTGCTGTAAGAATGAAAGAGGATGAAGGCGAGCTGCATGGCACCGTTCTTGGCAATGAAGTTGCCCTAAGGTCACGGTCATTACTACTATCTTGTTAAGCAATCTATCCTGTCAGATTTGGAGTTAGGAAACACTGAGACGGTCCTTGGTCTCAGAGACCAAATGAATAAAAAGAGTAGGAGTGATACAAAAACTGAGTCCTCTGGCTCCGGAGCCTTTAGGTCCAGTACTCACAGAGGGGCTGGGTCTGGGAGGGCTGTCAAGATGGGGAAGCCAACCCAGCGGACATAAAGTGATTGCTGTGGTTTGACTGTTTCTTCTTCACTGAAATTTAATCCCCGATGCAATAGTGTCAAAAGCTGTGGCCTCTGGGAAGTGATAACTCATGAGCGAGGTTAGCGCCCCATAAAAGGGCTCCAGGATGAAGGAAACGTGCCTTTCCTTTCCCTCTTCCATGGTGTGAGGACACAGTATTCGCTCTCCCAAAGCAGCCAGCAACGAGGCCCTCATTAGAGGCCAGTCCTACGGCGCCTGGACCTAGGGCTTCCCAGCGTCCGGAACTGTAAAAAACAATTTTCTATTGTTTATAAGTTACCCAGTTAGTGCTATTTTGTTATAGTAGCACAAACAGACTAAACTGACCATGGACAGAAAAAAATGTTCAGAAGTTGAAAACTCAGTTCAACAGGTGTGGAGCTGGAGAAAACTGAAGGTCTTGTCAGGACCGTAGTGCTGGAAATGGAGGACACTTGCGGCACGTGGCCATTTGGGTGGCAAGTCTCTCATTAGGCACAAGGAGGTGGGCAGCAGTGACAGGTGGAGGCAGAGAATCAGAGAGGCAGAAATTGGAGCTCAGTCTAGTGCGCTAAAGGTCCAAAATGGGGGGAGACTCAGGGCTCAGGAGAAGGACACCACGAGGTCCCGGGGCAACACTTTAAGTTATAGAAATTGGAGATGGGGAACAACGGTCAGGCGTGAGCACAGACCTAAAGAATGAGATTGTAATAACAGGAATGCAGGCAAAGGGGCCAAGCACCTGAAGGCACACGTGCGGTGGAGCTGGGACAAGGAAAGGGTCCTGGGCCATGGAGGAAAGGATGGCAAGTGAAGAGAGTACAGCTGTGGAGAATGGAGGTTTCCAGGAGAAAACTGGGCTGGGACAGCTGGATGGCACACTGTGCCCAGGAGCAAGAGCACTTCGTTACTGCTCTGCCATGGCTAAGATGTGCCCTAGAGAATGGGGCTGGACTGAGTCTGCAATGGGGCCTAAGTCAGATTCATGAACAGATGGATGCAAATTCAAGGCGAGCCTCTCACAGTGCTGGGAGACTCTTTGTAACAATACAAATCCCATCAGATACGTCCTCCTCATGATACTTTAAATAGATTCCATTGCTTGTGGTACATCTGAGCTACTTTCCTGTCCCAGAGACAAAATACTTGACACCCACACCTTAAAAGGAGAAAGGCTTATTTTGGTTCATGGTTTCAGTCCATGGTTGGCAGGCTGCACAGCAGAAATAGCACTGCAGAGGGGCATGGCAGAGGAAAAAGTGCTCAACTCATGGTAGCCAGGAAGCAGGAAGAAGAGAAGGGGAGGAGCCCAGGCAAAGAATCTGCACTTCCAGGTCACTTGCCCAGTGAGCCACCTCCAACCGGGCTGCACCTCCTAAAAGTACGTTCAGCTCCTGAACTTAACGATGGATGAGCACACTGTGGGGCACAGCACCCCGTGTTCCAGTCACCTTCTACACACATGAGAAAGTAGGGGGCACTCGAGATTTAAACCCTAACTCAGACAAAGTCCAAATTGCTTGGACTGGTTATTTGAGGTCTTCTGTGCATTGGCTTGAACCTTCCTCTCTGGTCTGATCTGGCGCTTCCCTCAGGTTCACCCTGCATGCAGAGTTATGCATCTTTTCCCCAACAGTTTACCAACTCGTGTGCCACAGGACCTCCTGGTTTATACACATCCTATTTTTACTGAAAAGTATGAAGAAAGAACTTGCAAGGAAATTAAAGCAGTGGAAATTTAACTATGTTTTAAGAAAAACAAATCCTTTATGTGTATTTGGATGTCTTTGAACAATCTTAATGTGTCTTTCCTACCTTGAGCCAGACATCCTTTTCTCTGCCTCGATGGCACTTCTGCACATTTCTGCTATGGAAATTGGCACATTGTGGCCCTTCTGTTTTCTTTCTTTCTTTGTCTAATCCTGGTGTGAAACAGGGTGTCTGTCACTTAGGGGCTTATCATACAGGCACTGAGTGACTATTGGAGCATCAGTGGCAGCCTTTCCTCTACTTCTTATTGCACCTCAAGTGTACCTATATTGTTACCCTTATCTGCACGTCCAGTTGTTGGGTTGTGTCTCTAGTATCTCATGCCTAGGAGCTTAGCGAGGCAACAAGGATCGGTGATTTCCATTTCTATATAGCCTGCAGCAATGTAGAGGAGAAGTTAAAAAAAATTGCTGAATGAATGAATGAATGATTATAATCGGCCCCCAAATAAAAACTTGAGTAAACTTTAAAGAGATAAATGACCTCTGTGTAGAACCTATAAAAGTTGTGTTTGAAAATGTTACTGTCCATTAAAAAAAGAAAGTAGTCCCAGAAGATTGTTTTTACCTACATAAAAGTTTTCCCATTATTCTTTAATTGGTGTTCACGAGCTAAAACTCCTTTTGTTTTGTCTATTTCCCTGTACAATAGATATGGATTCTCTTCTGGGCCTCCCTGAAGTGAATAATAGCCTGTAAAATTTCTATAGCTTCAATATATTGATTGAAAAACTGGATATGTCATATAACTTTTATCTTTTTTACTACTCATATTATCTTAAAGTTATATGCAGGAAATATTTTTAAAAGTTTTGAATACCACTATTCTTGGGTGGGAATGGAAGAGAAATTTCTTAACCTTCCAGGAAATAATGTTGAAGAAATTATATGCTAGTGTCACAGATAATTGGCGTGAATATTATTTTTTAGCCAATATCTTCATTCTGGGAAAATATTCAAGTTGGAAGTTAAAAAACATTCTAAATATGAAAACATTAAAAATATCACAACAGTCCACGTTCAGAAAATTTATACAGATGTAATATTTTCTTTCATTAATATATGAGGTTTCTGGATAAATAAAAAAAGCTTGTGATTGCTAAACATTCATGTAAGGATTATTTCTCTTAACTCAAGGCAAATAATCCAGTTTCAAGTTGGAAAATGTGTTTTTTTGTGGAACTGCTTTGAGTCATTTTAAAATGTGAAATTCCTTGAAATATATCTAAAAGCACATTCTGACAAAGAAAGTTGTAAGATAAATTAGAGCTGTACAAATTTAATTACTAAATTAGGTTTATTCCATTAATATTAACTCTGAAAATTCGAGTACTTTAAACACGTTTAATTTTTAGTAGTTTACAATAAAACAATGATTGCCTTTAAGAAATTGAAGAAAATTAAAAGACAATATTAAATAAAGTAAATAGCTATTAGTCCTGTCTGGAGAAGAAAATTTATTTATATTAGTGTCATGGTTTTATTAGTATATATACTTAAAAGTCTTTATTTTTATTTGGCACGTAAATTTGAACGTATTTATGAAGTGCCTTGTGATGTTTTGATACATACAATGTCTACTATCCAAATCAGGATGAGCATATCTATCACCTTAGGCATTTAGCATTTCTCTGTGGTGAAAACATTCAAAATCCTTTTCATGACCTTTTTGAAATATACAGTACATTATTGTTATCTATAGTCACCTTACTGCTCTGCGACGGAACACTAAAACTTATTTCTCCTGTCTGGTATGTCTTTTAAAATATGAATCAAAAACATTGGTGCTGCAAAATTACTGTACTTTTCACTTTTTATATTTTCCGTGAATCAAGAAACTCGTGCAAGTCTTTAAGGGTGTATGTAGGGCTGGGTGAAGGTACCTTGGGCAGAGTGGGTAACAGATGTTGCTGGGGACCAGTGATAGATGAGGTCCAGATTACTGCTCGGTAGGCCGGAAACTGGATGATGACTTCTTTGATGAAATCCCCAAGGTGGATTGAGGGGTTAATTCCTCACTTAACCTATGTGGTGTTGATTGGCCAATAAGGAAACTGTGTAATTGAATCTAACTTTAAGCAAACTTCTTAGCAATTTTCAATAAGATGAAAAGAATGATCTTATTAAGGGAAATAGATGAGACACAATCTTACTTACATCAACGGTCATTTCTTATTACACATCTATTAAATCCTCTGTACTTTCCTTTGCAACATGCTACAAGTCTTTTGGGGGTTCCTAGAGGGAAAAGATGAGCAATTAAAATTCTTACTTGGTGTCTAGACAATGCCAGCCAATTGGTTTAAAACTGGCAAAATCAGCTACTCGAGTGATTGTTTTGTCTGTGTCCATGGGCCTCAAAGAGCTGTCTGTCAGCCAGGTGGACCACAGGCTGGTCAAGCCCAAGGCCAGAAAGAAGTAACCCGAGGGCCGACTCGCAGCCCCACTGATTGAAAGCCGGAGAATGGATCATAGATATTCAGAGTGACTTTCCCTTCCAGAATGGAGAGGATCGCATGCTCTGCAGTTTGTACGTTCTGCATTTATTAGGATGAGTCTGTGTCTCAATTTTGCTGTGTGTGTGTGTGTGTGTGTGTGTGTGTGTGAACTGAACCCAGGACCTTACGCTGTACCACTGCATTCCATTCCCATCTCTGGTCTGTCCCCTTAAAATGTCTCCCATTTATAAGTCAGGAAAAGGGAGCGATTATAAAAAAAACTAAGATGCTAATTATAGGTTATTTTACATACATAATTTGTAGGGTCAAAAGAGAGATAAAGAAAGGAGAAGAGGGGAAGAATTGTTTTATGTGACTCCAGAAGTATTATTATCTGATATTACTACTATTATATCAAGTAGTAACTTCAGAATCATGTAGAAAAACAAGATATCCAATCTTCATTTTGGATTTCAGTTTTTTCTTTTCACAAACATCAATAATAATTATTGAGAAGAGCTTCTTGGAAATAACCTTTTATGTCCAGAAGAAAATGTACTCTTTGTAGAGGCTGGTGTCCTGAATAATCTCTTCTTTTCACTAATGAGACACATGCTTTTAGAAAAGTATCTTTACTCTGATATTTGCTTTCTTCATTTTCAAAACTAGATGGTGTACTAAATAATTTCTAAGGTCTCTTCGAATTTTGTCAGTGTATGGATGTAACAAGTTTTGATTAAATTGAATTTTCTTCCTTTTCCCTGTTGGTCGCGTCAATGAGCAGAGAAAAAGAATTTAGTGTCTCGTCGACAGTGAACAAGACATTGGGAGATAAAACAATTCACAAAACAGAAAACTCCTAAATAACTGAGATGGTTTCCCTGCAATTGCTTCAGTTGTTTTTTTTGGAAGCGGGTGGCTGGGGATCGAACTCAGAGCCTTTTTAGGTGAGTGCTCTACCACTGAGCTGCTTCAGTTGTTTTGAGTATCTTGATCTATCAGTGAGTTAATAGCTTTCTAATTCATTACAGGGAGGGAAGTTGGAAAATAAAACTCCTGACATTTAACCAAGTTTGTGCATTCATGGTGCTGGTGGATTCCTCTGATGAGATCCTATGGAACATAATTTCAGTTAATGGTACATTCTCTTTTTATTTATAATGATGTGTCGGCAGTGGCTTTCTAGGTTTGAGGCTATCGAATGCAGGCTCTGTATTTGATGCGAGGAGCAGGAAGGGCTTTCCCTACATCTTCTGTCTTGATGGTCCCCCTTTGTGACTTAACCTCAACCAGTCAAAATACCGATCGATGTCATGGTGATGGATATTTTTTATACCGTTATAGTGTCTGTAAATCAAACACCTTCAGTGTATAACAGAGGATATCATGACACTGCATCATCCTTTGCAATTTCTCCAGTGTCAAAGAACAATAAGCATTACTTTAAAGGAAAATATTTTTTGAAAATGAATTGAGGCAGTATTTCAAAAAGTTGAATTTTGTAGTGCAAAGTGGCTGGAAATACAGTTCCTTCTTAGTTGCTGGAATGTACATCCTTTCTTTTTATTCGGTGGCTACTGAGCAGGGGAGAGAAGAGCTAGTACCCGAGAAACGAAGGTGCCATTGGGAAAGACAAGAAGGAGAAAAAAAGATGTTGCTTTCTATTTACCAAAAAGTTGGGAAAATAAAGTCTGAACCTAGATGATTATAACACAAGGATGGAATAGTCCTTGTGCTGCCTCTGCAAACCCACAGGCAAGAGAGAAGAGAAGAGACCCCTTCCTTCCACGGGTGGGGAGGGCACAGGCTGGCAATCACTGCTTGTAAACAGTTTTAATTAGAAGATTCTTGACAAGGACATGAATGACCAGGAGGAGCGGAAGCGGGACAGGAGAGAGAAGACTAAGTCCATCCACCTGTCCTCAAGATGGACACGAGATGAGTTCCTCTGTGAGCGTCCAGCTAGGGGTTCAGGGCAGAAGAATCTGTAGGGCAGGTGAAGTGGGGTTTGCTGACAGAGACATAAGCTGCAAGCTGATGTGCGGGGTACTCTTCTGTGACAAGTGAGGGAAGAGGGTCACAGTCGGGAACGTGGCTGAGGGTTGTGCTGAGGTGCTAGTGAAACGGGAAGGTTTTCCTTGCTGCTGTCTCTTACCTTGGGTGCCAGGCTGGGATAGCACAGTGTTTAAGAATCTTGACTGGGTTCGGGTCCTAACTCTGCCATTCACTGATTGGGTGACCTTTGAGCAAGTTTTTTAACATTACTATGCCTCAGTTTTACCATCTCTAACATAGGAATACGGATCCGTACCCATCTCCTGAGGTTGTTGGGAGTGTCCAGTTACTGCTTACTAGTGCAGCAGGCAGGACTGCCCAGCACAAAGTCGGTGCTGTGTTGCTAAGTGAGATGTGCAGGTGGCACTCAGTCACATTTGGGGTGTGACTTGCTTGTCCCACTTACTTCAATTACCAGCTGCTGGAACCTGAACCTCACATTCGTAAGGTGTCTAGATGACTTGTCAAAACACTTTGATGTTCATGGAAAAATATTTTGCCCAGAGTCATTGCTAATGTTGGGGGGATGAAATCTCCAGGGCACAGCCAGGAGAACCCCTTCTGTGGCCTACAGAAGGATGTAGGATCATTTGAATATCCCCGATTGTGAAGAAACAGAGCCATATATGAAAATAAAGTAGAAGAATCTATTAGAATTTGAGAGCAAGCTGATTACAGATGAATGTAGAGAAGGGTCATGTTAAGAAGATTAAGGATGCTGGGCCCCCGTGTTCCCCAGGGATATTCTAATACAGCACCATCCCAATCAGTAGTACCCAAAGGCGATCCTTCGCTCACTGCGCTTCTCTTGCTAAAGAGTGAACTCAGGCATTGGCCAAAGGTAACAATAAATATTCAAACCTTTATTATCAGTGTTTGATAGCAGCATGAAACATTTATATTTATATGTTATTTCGTTTGCTGGGGAGATGCAGCAAAAATTTTAAAGCACTATTGCTAGGTCATTTTGAAAAAGAAGATCTAATTATCTTCTTACCAATTTCCCTTTGTTACAGCTGAGCGAGGTAGACTAAACAAAGAAAAACTGCATTGGAAGAAGGGCTGGGTAATGTTTGCTTCCAGTTAAATCATTTGTTCTGAATCAAGGTCGACGATCTAGAGGCGGTTGCATTTTGCATCTTGCTCAATTTTCTATTTAACTTCCTTCACAATCTTTCTGTGATTTAGAAACAAATGTGCACAGACATTTCAGCAATTACAAAAGTCATTTTCAAATGATAGAAAGCATCAACATGAGGCTAGGACATTAAGAATTCCTTCAGCATAGACGTGGTGAGACCTTGTTCTTTATGTAGCTGTCTTTGTGTAGAATAAAGATAAAGAGACTCGAGCCCTCCACCTGCCATACTCCTCTATGTCGACATCATTGTGCCCATTGTTTAAAATATTTCATTGTCATAAATGTCGGTTATACATTAATATTTAAAAATATATACCACAGTGGAATTAGGTCCCAAACTGCCCCTTGTACTTGTAATCCTAAATCCCTAACTGGACCTATGGAGGTAGCCAGACCTTAGAAAGAGCACTGGTTTTGGACTGCAACACATCTGAATTTCAACCCTCTCTCTTCCTCTCTCTCTCTCTCTGGCTTTCTCTTTTGCATCATTGGGGATTGAACTCAGAGTCTCATGCATGCTACGCAAGTATTCTACGACTGAGCAGCCCTAATCCCCAACCCTTTTTGTATTTTATTTTGAGAGAAGATTTCACCAAGTTATTTAGGCTGGCCTGGAACTTGTGACCCTCCTGCCTCAGCCTGCCAAGTGGATTACAAGTGTGCACCATTGTACTCGGCTGAATTCCTGCTCTTATCATTTACTACCTGGGTGATTGTGGGCGCAACACTTTCTGAGACTTAATTCTGCTGTCTGTAGAATAGATACAACAACACATACTGTCCTAGGTGATTGTGAAGATGAAATGAGATGACATTCGTAGAAATTCTTCACGTGTTTCTTGGACAGCAATCTGCTTGTTAAACAGTAGGTGTTTTTTTTTTTTTTCCCCACTATCACCAATGCTAGTGAAAATGCTAGTTTCCCCCAAACTAGGAATTTACTTGCTAGTTTTAGAGGTGAAAATAATAAATCACATGCATTCTGTACACGTAATTGTTCTCTCAGATCGTTTAAAAGTTGAATTTTTGGCATGTTAAAGGTTATTTAGCTTCTTGAAAAATGTTCAGTTATTTCCCAAAAGTGAAGAATTTACTCTAGCTTCTCAAAATTTCCAGTCTTGAAGATGTAGCCTTGAAGATCTATGTAAAGATGTAGTTTTAGAGTATACTGTGTGTGTGTGTGTCTACGTGTGTGTGTGTGTGACTTCTAAACAGCTCTTTGTGTATATATTTAAGTATTTTTATTCTTACTTGGCTGTGCTTCAATTAAGGTGAACATGGAAAAATTTGTACTGGTTCTAATCTGCTTAATAATCTGTTTCCTCGATGCTGGGAGGTCTGATACAATGTAAACCATGTACATAATAAATAATTGAATATATCACTCTAAAAGAGCCAAAATAATGCTTAAATAATTAAGTGTATGTCTGTAAAAGAGACCAAAATAATACTCTTGGTAATGACTTCAAAAAGTACAAAGGACTATTCAGCCATGCAGTTGGGACACATGTTAATTAAAAATTGAAAGTCATAAGTAATAGAATATTGATTCAGAGTTTCTGCCCTGAGGGCAAGTTGAGGACACTGGCAAATCCACATGGGAGAGAAAGCCTTCTGCAGACATCCGGGGGGATAACGTGTCTCTAGGTGGCCCTTGCTGAGCCAAGTCTGGCTGGTGGTCTGGGGAGATCCTAGAAATCATCCCAAGGAAAGGTGCTCTCAGACTTTGCATCTCCAAGCAGCCGCGGTCCCGTCCTTGCCCGGAGCGCACGGTAAGTCAGGGCTGGTGCTCCTGCGAGGAGGCAGCCTCCAGACTGGGAGCGCCAGATGTCGGCAAAGTGACACACCAAAAAGTAAGCTGAGAGTGTTTCTACCTTGCAGGACAGTTTGGTTCACTGAAACAGAAAGAATATACAATATTTTAACAGTTTACCATATTTTTATGATTAGAAAGATTTATGATTAGAAAGATGTATTTATACTCAAATTTGGAGAAATTAAGAAAAGCACAAAAGAAAATTACTTACAACTATCCTATGCAGTGAAAATGTTTATTAACATTTTGGTGAACTTCTTTTTCCCTTTGTTAATCACTATTTCACATAGTTTTAAGAGAATAGAATAAGAAGAAATGAGAAGAAAATTAATAGACCCAGCTAATGGATGTTCTTATATTCAACAAAATAAGCTCAAGAATAGAGAAGTTAATATTTGATCTTTTTTTTTGTGGAAGATCTTTTGTCTCAAACCAAGAAATGTATCCATGAATTTGTTTTTATACACGTTTGAGCTAAAGACAGATATCATTCCTTTTTTTTATAGCAGGTGATCAAGGAATAGCCACTTCATCATGTGATTCACATCTCAGAATTCTGTGTTGTATTCTAAAGCATATTTTTGGGGGGAGGACTTCCAGAAAGAGAGTATTTCAATCGTGAAACAATTAACTGAGCATTAGGGACGAAGGGGAACAAGTGCTGTGCAGTATCCCAAAGATTGTCTGCTGTGCAAGACGGAGCATCAGGAGAATTTTGCACAGTTTTAAACTTAGGGGGTAGCAAATTAATATATTAAAATTACTTTTATCATCTCTTTTATTTAGTCCTCTAGATTCGATTTCTGTAAAAAAATTTTTTTAAATGCTCTTTTTTTTTTTTTTTTGATCGTGGTACCAACCCAGTGGGAGAAAATCATCATCATCAAAAAAAATCTAATAATAACAAGTGCTGGAGAGGCTGTCTGGAAAAAGGAGCCCTTTATATTGTTGGTGGGAATATAAAATAGTACAGCCACTATGAAAATAAGTATGGAGATTCCTCAAAAAGCTAGAAATTCCATTCAATCCTGGTGTTCCCCTTCCAGCATCTTTCTGAAAAAGTTAAGACACTACATTACAGTGATACAGGAGTACCCATGTTTTTAACAGCACAATTCATAGTACCTAAATCCTGGACAGGTCCTAGCAGCCCATCAATAGATGAATGGAAGAAAATATGGTATTTATACACAATGGAGTTCTACTCTGTTATAAAGAAGGATAAATTTAAGTCATAGGGAAATGGAAGCACCTTGAGTCACAGTGTTAAATGAAATGAATCAGACACACAGAGTTTAAATATCCCACAGTTTCTCTTATCTAAGAAACCCAAAACATGAATTATTCAAAGAGTGAAACAACAGGAAACAGGGCGATAGATGTTTTGCACCTGGAAAGGGGACCAAGAGAAGAAAGCAGGCAGGGAGGCAGGGATGGGAAGGGGAGTGAAAAGAATTAGGACGTGTTTGCACATGTCCCAACTCCCTAGGAGGAATGTAATCAGTGTGGACTACAAACATGTACTAATAAGAAAATAAAATTTGAAAGAAAGGAATAGAATAAATGTCATCAAGTAGAATTTTCTCAGTAGAGATGATTTGGGAATAACTTGTGAATGTTTTGAAAGCACTTTCAAAGGCTATACTTTCAGGGATCATTTCTACAGTTGGTGAAAGCACTTTCAGCTTTCATGTTCTCGCTGGTACACTAAAATAATGGAAGGGTTGTAAAGGGAAAATGAAATAAAATTGTTGTGGGTGAAAATTAAAACGCAGTAGAAATGGGAAATTTTAAGTCTCTGAGTCTTGAGTGAATTTTTAAATTGTTACGGGTTAGTGGGGATTTTTCAGTTGCTCACAATCTTCTGTATTAATTTTTTCAGTACCTCCGCTAGAGTATATTGTGCAAGTTTATATTGAAGTCATTTCATATCCAGCTATATCCTTTTTATTGAGGAAGATATGCTTTTTTTTTTTTTTAAGAGTAGGAAATTTATTGAGAGAGAAAGAGAGCGCCTGAGAGACTGGAGGGGACCCGAGTGGGTTGCCAACGAGCTCATTTTTCAGGGGAAGTTTTATAGAGCAAAATCGTAAGGCAGGTACAATATGTGTCCAAATGATGATTAACCAATAATATTACAAGTGTAGTCGCTTAGGTAACATTGATCCAATGCAGAAGAAGTTCACATAGCAAATGAACATGGAAAGAATAAAGACATTGCAGGATGAGCTGGATCTGGAGGTCTTGGTCGCCCACCTGGGTGACCTAGACTTTATCAGATCAGATGAGTGTGATCTTCAGTTCATTGTTTATCCCTCAGCCTTATCTTGAGTCCTGACCTTCAATGGATGCGCCTCCAGTCATAGATGTAGCGTATTCTCCTCTTGTGTATTGACTCTATTGAAGGCCCAGCCCCGTCTGACTGCCTACAATATTTCTGCCTTACTTTGCTGTCTATAATATTCTCCCCCTGAAGAAGTACCCCTAACTGCGGTTAGGGCAGAACGTGCGATGTTTCCATCTAGCTGCTTCGAGCTGAGAAGGATTGGTGTCAGGGAGGCCCCAGTCAGTGACCTCTGGAGAGATAATCTGATGGGCCTTGTGTAGAAGTTGTGTTGCAGTTTAGCAGTTATGAACTCCCTTCACAAGTCGATCCAGTGGGTCCCAGTGAAAGGAGGCTGGCATGTTTGTATTTGGTTCCATCTGTATGTTCACTTGAAGTTTGGCATCCTCTCCTCTAATTATCTCGGTGCAGACCTCCAAATGCTATAGGGGAAAAAAATATCTCCCAACCTGCTAGATGACAGTTACACTGAGTTTGTGTTCCCCAAAGTCGAAGAATGAATTCTAAGGAACAAAGGAGGTTAAGAGTAGGAAATTTATTGAGAGAGAGAAAGAGAGCTCCTGAGAGACAGGAGGGGACCCGAGTGGGTTGCCCTGCTTTTTCAAATTATGTAAATCATATCTAAATTTCTGGTTAACCCGCCATAAATCTTTGTAAGCTTATCAGTTTAATAACTCATCAATTATAAATCTTCATAATTTATCAACTTAATCTGAATTGTAAAGAGAGAGCTAATCTTCAGAAACAGAATTTTTCTAAGCCCTTGGCATACTAAGAGCTGAATGGTGTCATTTCTCTGCAAACAGAATTTCTCACAAATTGAACAATTAAATTATAAAATTCCTGAACATCTTACCTTAAATATGTAAAAATAGTGCAGGTAAAAAGAAAATTTCTTGGGCCAATATTTGATCTCAAGTACTTCAGTGTTACACAATTATAATAACTGTCTGAAAATTTTGATATCATACACTGTAAATAATTTGTTTTATAATGAAAGTGAAATTCAAACTGACAATGACTTAAATTGTAGGATTAGTTAAGTTTTTGTCTAAATATGTTTAAATATTGAATTTCTTGAATTACCTAATTCTCATTCCATTGTAGCTATAGATGAAGTTATACGAACTTTGTAAAGGATTATGTCTATTTCATTTTACATTAACAAAATATAATGAATATTTGTTAAATACTTGCTACTTATGTGCATGACATTGTGATAAGTACTACAGAATGTGCAAAATGAAATTATCTAGGCAGGGGGCTCCGGGATTCACCTGTGGGTACAAGAAATTAAAATTAGAAACTTACCGGCTAAGAAGTTTATAGTAAAATATTTATCAAAGAAACTTTTGATAATGACTGCAAGTGGCTAATAAAATTTGGAAATTCTTAATCTCTTTAACACCATTTTTATTCCTTCAAAAGCAAACAAAATTTTATTCCTAGATATAGGTAGAAAAAGCAATATGCAGAGATATAAATATAGGGATGTGTATGTGTATACACATACCTAGTATTGGGAAATATAAATATATACTTACATAGGTGAATCTCTGTATTTATAGCTATATCTGTAGAATACTAATGATTAAAAGAAAGTGAATCGGAAAAAAAAAATCTAGATCTGACCATTGTAATAATCGATTTTCTTACAAAATACTTCAGATTGAGGACCAATTTCATAGAGTAGGAATCACCTAGAAAAGAAAGTTGTATAAATTCTCATTTTAAAAATTAATATTCAAAAAATAAAAATTAATATTCAAGATATATATGATAAAAATCAAAAGTGTGCTATTGAAATCTTCAGTGATATTATGGACAGCAAATTCCCATAATACAGAAAAGGCAAGGGGCTGAAAATGAGGAGAAAAAAAAGAGATATTAAGGATAAAGTTTGGAGATTAAAGCCAAGAGTATTTCTGAGGAAAATAGTGCAAAATGACTAAATATGTCTGAAACTTCTTAAGAAGGACTAAATAAATTAACATAGTTTGTCAAATAACTTCTTTATTTCATTATTAATATAGCTTTGAAAGATAAATGAAATGATCATTGTGGGAGACAGAATTACATAGTATTATATGGAATAGTAACAGTATTGGAGATGAGGGAAGACAAATTATGGAAAACATGTGATAGAATAGTCTACACGCATCAGGAAGTACCTTTCCAGGTAGTATTTAAACTGCAGCAACACTTCTGCATATACATTTTAAACATTTGAAAAGAATATGTCGAAGAGATACGTTTTCTTGCATGTCCACTGTAGCATTCTTTGCAATAGCTAAGATGCAGGCTCAACCTGAGTGTCCATCAACAGGTGAATGCATAAAGAAAACGTGGCACGTATACACAGCGGGATACTATTCAGCTCCAAAAGACAGGGAAATGCTGTCATTTGGAAAGAGGGCAAAAGGCAATTGTGTAGGGAAAGTGAAACCTTGACCATAGCTTGTGTTCAAGTAGAACTGTTCAGGGGAGTATATATGGGAGGTGCGGGCCTGGAAACTTATAACCTAAAAACTAGAAGAAATTGCCGGTTTCATTCTTTCAAATGTGACCTATGGAATCTAAATACTAGAGCATTTTGTCACTCATTATCATCCATTTAAAAAGCATGTGGGAAAGCTCTTTTTTATAGTTTTGAAATTTGACATTTCTCTTCTAAATTAAATTCATTTTTTAATCTCATATACTTGACAGCTTCTTACTAATCTCTCTGCGATGAAAGCACATTTCACTGGGAGGACTTGTCTCCTATTGGAAGACCCCTTTCTGACAAGTTCGCAGTAGAAAGGTGAACTATACCTAGGGAGACATCTGGTTCTCCTAATGTCAGCTTGGAAGCTCCATTGCGATGGGATTTGTTAGTTTTGCTTTTATTTTTGGTGGGCTTCTTACTTTTAGAACGAAGTCCGGTTAAAGCTGTTTTTACGTTCTATAAATTCCCTTGATTTCTTTTGTTGAAATGTTGGAGCCAAAGGTTTTTTCCTCCTGTACAACTCCAGGGGGGTGACAGTTGCCTGTTTATCAGTAGATTGATCCCAGCAAGAATAATACAAGAGGTGAGTAGAGACTATCTTGATTTGAGGGTCCCTTAAGCTCAAATACCTTCTTATTTAGAATCTTAATGCCTAAAATTCTCCCCAAAAGAATTCATTTCCTTCTGCTAGTAATCATGTTATGAATTCTTTGTGTTGATTTTTTCCATCAGTGAAGTGACTAGAGTAGAAGATCTCAGGGCAGCTTGGTGGGGAAAGCAGTGCTGAAGGAAAAGAGAACCTAAGAGAAAAATATAACTGGAGAGTTTAAGAAGGGAGAAGAGGCCAAATATAAAGCAATCTGACTTCATAATTTGCCTCAAACTACCTTTGAAACGCTTTATTATAAATTAGCCTAATCTTAGAGTCAAACTTGTATCTGGAAGGGTAGAGTAGAGGGGAAGGAAGAGTCAGTGTTGGAAACGACTCAAGGAAATTTCGGATGTGACTCTAAATAGCTGAAAATGAATCTCAGTTAAGTTTGTATGTCAACACATTTGAACGGCTTTATATATAATGTATTTATAATGCATTTTTCATACATTAAGGGCACTTTGCATCTTTATGTTTTGTAATGAAATCTTTGAAAAGGAACTATGTGCATTGTGGGTGTAGACAAAACCAATTTGACTATTTAACTCACTGATTCTCTATCTCAACTGATTTGTCACCTTGTTAAAAGGTAGAAAAGCCAGTGCAAGGTGGCAGTCTCCAATAATGATTTTCCTTTGAGGGGCACATTTTCATGTGTCCCACTCACTTTTATTGCTCAAAGGAAAAAGTTGTACCATGCGGTCTTTGCATAGATACTGGTTTCAGACAAACACAACTTTCTGACTGTTAAACCTAGACTGGAATTTATTTTCATTCACAGTACAGTGCATGGTGACCAGAAAATCCATCAGATCCACATGCTTACAGAGATTCTTTTAAGTGCACTAGACCACACATGAATTCATTAAAATCACAGGATTTTAAGCTTGCAAGGATGGTTGGCTGTCCTCTATATTTCTTATATACAATATAAACCAATATACAGTTGTAAAGTTACACCACTTAATGGATAAATTTAGTAGTGAATTTATTAACATTATAATGAAGAATGTGTATTGTTAAAAATGGCCAGTCATGTAGTCTCAAGTTGTGAATCTGAATTCCGGCTGTAATCGCTTCACAAATTACTTAACTCCTCTCTGACCCAATTTCCTTATCTACAGAATGGAGCTAATAAGCTACCTCACAGGGAGATATCTAATACTGTAAGTCTTCAGAGCACATTATCTAATTATTATTTTTACTTATAAAATAAAAATTTAAAACAAATTGCTTATTTTGTTTAGGTAATGCAGAGTTCTTCCTCAAGTAATCTGGAGATGTACTCAAATGTTTTATCTTGGCGGTGGATGCCAAGGGTAAGGAAATACATATATATTCTATTATGTCTGAGTGAGCGGGTCAGCACAAACCAGGGGCCTGGCTCAGCTCGGCGGGCTGATAGGCGTTAACCCGATTGCGACGATGGAGTTGTGTGTTGGAACAAGGCCAGGACTTGCCGAGACTAAATTAAGTCTTAAGGTAACAGGCTTTTGACTCATCTTGTATACAGTGATAAAACCTTTCTGTTACATTAATATCTAAAGGTTTAAAAAAAAATGATACTATAAATCCATTCCTCACTCGCTCTTTTTATATAAACTGGGAGAATATTATAATCGTTCTTCAGAGAACACTATGTTGTAAAGACTTTTTGTAAATGTCTACAGGCGTCCTTAGATGAGAATGAATCTATTTGAATAAAACCAGTAATCTGAAGGTAATTAAAGTAGTTTTGTCAGGTGCAATAAACATCCATTGTTGGGTCTACAGAGCATTAGTTTATGCTATTGTGAAGAAGATGTCTTTTTAGTCCCTGAGCTGTTATGAAAAATTTCAGAGGCCGCAAGTTTGAAAAAAAACAAGGACACGATAATGACTGAAGACACAATTAATCCCGGTGCCGCTGCGTGGTACAAACTGTTACAACAATCGGAGGGAAAGCTGCGCAGGGGTTATAGGGAGAGAAGTTAATGCATCTTCTTTAAAAACATAAAAAAGCTTGACTATAAAGTGCTAAACGGAGGAGATGAACAATAGCTGAGAAACGAAAATGGCAGAAGACAAGACATTGTATTATAAGGAAAAGGCAAGTGAATTTAAAATGTTCGTAGAGAATGCAAAATAAGATTTCCATCGACGTGCTTGTGAAGAAAAGATTACATTTTGGTAAACACTTTTGTTTCTTTAGGTGTAACCTTAGTTGGTGCAAGATTTGAAAAACTGGTGTAAAACGTCCACATTCCTTTTTCAAATTCTGGTGTACCATGCAAAGGGACTGTGCATTGCAAGGAGCCTGAACAAAATGCTGGTGTAGACTCTGAAGGTCAGCTTTTACCGGGTAGCAACTTATTACTTTCAACTCTTTTCAAACTCCCTTCACAGTTGTCTGTGTCCAGTAGGATAAACCAGAAATAAGAAGTCTTTTGGGACTGATTCCTACCTCGGGAGCCTTAACACATGGTACCTGATGTTGGAAGTTAAATCTCAACTTTAAATATGAAATCATCACTTCCTCATGCTGCAGCTCAATGCTCAAGCAGAGCGATTTCAGCTGTCTCTGCTTCCCGCTCCTTTCCCCACAAAATAGATCCAGTCAGCATTTTAAGAAAAACCTCATTTTTTATCCGTGGCTGTTTCTTATGGGATTTGAAAATATAACAAGGGAGTATTCAGTTAGCCTCAGTGACCTCTCCCGGAGTCCAGGGTGGGTGCTTAATGCCTGTCATTTGAACCACTATTATTTCAGACAAGTAGGAAGCACTTTTTTGCTTCTGCATTTAGTTGGGATGGAGACATTTGGTTGGAGCTGGGCTCTGTTAAAGTGTGGAGTCAATGTATTGATCAAAGTCACATTCTTCTGCTTGTTCTCATTAATTATGTGCATTTTTTGCCTCTATTTTGAGCTGGTATATGTTTGTGGAACGTAATATTTATGTTCATTTTGAAAAATTGGTACATATATCAGAGGTTTTCGTATGGAGACAATTGGATTGATTCACATATCTGGGGAAACTTCCTTCCTTACTGACTTACCTAGAGATCATACAGACGTCCGCAATTCCTTTTAGGCTGGGCACAGGAGTTTGTAAAGCCTTGGAAGAATCACACTTTGTCATGAGGAAAGCAAGTGTGCTTCATCTAAATGGTTTATGATTTAAAAATTCCCTTCACATCACGTACCGACATTCTTTTCGCACATAATGCCTACACTTTTCAGAGAGTCTCTGGTTTCTCAACCACAAAGAATTTTTCATCGAGGTAGCTGTGAGTCTGAACTAAAGCCCTAATGTCTATATCTCCTTGGAACAGGGCTGCCAGATTTAGCAATGGACAGACAAACAGGCAAGCAAACAAACAGCGTAACAAAATAGGATGTCCGGTTCAGTATAAACTTTAGGTAAATAAGAATTTTTCTGAAGAGTAAATTTGTGCCATGCAACAATGGGGACATATTTATACTGAAATGCTCTCTGCTTATCCACAATTCAAATTTAATTGCTCATTGTGTGGTTTAACTGATAACCCTATTTTTTTTAATTTTTAACCAAGAACATGTATTGGTACATTTTACATATAATGGTTACATTCATCACATTTATTTTGTACCTGTACATGATGCATCTTGGTTCTCCCCCCTCTTCCCCACCCCTCCCCTCTGTTTCCTCCCTCCCTATTTACAGCAGGTTTATTCATAATTTTCCATATTTTCCCTTTCCCTTTTCTTTCCTTTGTTGCCTCTCTGCTTTTCCCCTTCTTTCTTTCTAGTACTCCTCTCCTTTGTTTATTATCTTCCTTTTATATCATATCTATTACACCTCTTTGTCCTTATTTACAGTTATGATTTCTCATATCAGAGAAATAATTCGATGTGTACTCATGCGTGTCTGATTTATTTCACTTAAAAGTATGTTCTCAAGGAACATCCATTTATTATACGAATGACTCTAGTTTATCCTTTTTTATGGCCGTGTAGTACTCCATTGTGTAGAAAAATCACATTTTCTTTAGCCATTCGTTGGTTGTTGGGCATTTAGGTTGTTTCCAAGACTTAGCTATTACAAATTGTGTTGCTATGAAAATGGTTGTGCATACATCCCTATGGTATGACAATTTTAATTCTTCTGGGAAGATCCCCAGTAGAGGAATAGCTGGGTCAAATGGAACCTCCAGTTGTAGTTTTTTAAGGAATCTCCATATTGATTTCCACAGTGGCTGGACCAGTCTACATTCCCACCAACAGTGGAGGAGGGTTCCTTTTTCCCTGCAGCCCCTCCAGCATTTGTTATTGGTTAATTTTTCCATATAAGCGTGATAACCCTTTTTTGAAACAGTTAGTTAAAACAGTTAGAAAAGATGTCTCCCTTTTACAGCTGAGGATGTTGAAGCCTGGAGGGTAAAGCGGCTTATCTCCAGTGTCTGGAGGAGTTGCTGTGTTTGACTGTTTTATGCTGTGGTGCTACACAGAAAGAAGATTCTCAAGGCATTTTTACATACTGTTATTTTCTCTAAAAAGGCATTTCGTGATGATTTATTTTGCACCTGTACTGCTATATTCACCACAAAACATATTCAGATAACAATCAGTTGGAAAGGTCCTATTATACTATTTTGCCATTGTGAGTAAATTATTGATTTACTGGCTCATTTATTCCTCCTCATGGAGCAAAAGCCTATTGGTGGAAATTTAGCCATCAATTCATGATAGGTGGGAGAAAAAAAATAGGGTGTTGGGGTGTGGGTTTTAAAAAATTACTAGATCAGATCAAATTCTAGTGGATCCTAAATATTAATCCTGTACATTGTATAAAAGAGTCCTTTGGCAAGATGAATGGTAGGTAAATATCAGGTTTGCACCTCAATATTCTTGATCTGCTATAACCCTGGGATGGGGATTCAGAATAAATAATTCAGGCAAAATATTGTTTTGTAAAAAATTTTAAATATGGCAAAATTGAAAGAATTATACAGTGAATACATCTACTAGCCAAAGTCTGCAATGAACACTTTGTTATACTTAATCACATATCTATCCACCCATCAGATCATCTTATTCTTGATGCATTTCAAAGCTTAAAACATCAATATACTTCATTCCTAAACACTTCAACAGATATAACAATAATTAGAACTCAATATTTATTTATGATTTTTAAGTAAAAATTACATGTAGTGAAATGCACAAGTGGTAAGTACCATTTGGCACATTTTGATGAATATATACACTGTTTAGGATGTAGAAAATTATCAGTACCTTAGAAAGTCTCCTCTTGGCTCGTTCCAGAATAGGCAACCTGCTCTGCTTCTCTTTTTCACCACGGATTTGTTTGGCCAATTCTAGGATTTCATGAAACAGAATCCTCTTTTATGTAAGGTTGTGTTCCCTAAGCAGATGTTTTTGAGATTTATCTGTGTTTTGAGTATCGATAATTTGATATATTTAATTGTTGAGAATGCAGCATTCAATTCTATGAATATGCCACAGAATATTTAGCCATTTTCAGTTGAGGGACACTTGGAATATTTCCACTTTCTGACTGATATAAATAATGTTGCTATGGAACTTCTACTGTATGTCTTATGGCCATTTTCATTGCCCTGTCCCACAGCTTCCTGTTTCTGGTCCCTTCCCTGACCCTGACCTCTGCTACAAACATTCAGGAATGGAATCAACCACATTTGGGAAACATTTGATAGTTCATATTGTTTTGAAAAATATTTGTTGTCGTATCCACTCCTTGTTAGCTTTGTTCAAGGGTGCCTATCTGGACTGATTTTAGTTTTTCTTTTGGCTCCTTCTCATTTTGCACTTCGAGCTCCAGGTGTCCTACCTGTCTGGAACACCTGGCAGGTAGGAACACTGGGTCCTGTGGAGTGGAACTCCCTTAGAGTGAGTCCTCACTCTGTTCTGGATGTGGGGCACCTCTCGCAGTGTCTATTTCACAGTTGAATTATGCCATGGAGGTGAAGGTGCTATTGATTTATTTTCCCATTCACTGAGCGTGATGCAGTGGATGCTGCACACTGTACCCTGAGAATGTAAAGATAAGTGAAGATTGGCCTCTCCTTTCAAAGATCTAGGCTTGTGGAGAAATAGCCAAAATCAAATGGTCTTTCCAATACCATTTGGAAAAAAACACATTTAATATGCCCTCAATCCAAAGCAGGGCCACCAAAAAAGACTTTCTAGAAGGTATAAAGACTAAATCACATCATGGTGGATGCAGGAGGAGTTAAATAGGCAGGTAGGAGAGGGAAGAGTGTTGTGGGCAGAGAGGCTGCCGGGAAATTTTGGAAGTGAGAGGTTATGAGTAGCTTCACAAGAAGCTCAGTGGTGTGCTATGAAGCTAGAGACGGTAGAAGGCAGATCATGCTGAGCTGGGATTAAATTAAGGTTTTAATCTACATTCTGCATCGTTCCTATGTACCTCTCAGTGTCCGTGTGTGGAATAGGTCACAGATCACCAGTTATTTCTCCGCTTACTTTGACAAACTGAAAGCAGCCTCAATTTAGATCCTTATGCATGTGTTCACTCTTCACATCAGGTTCCCAATGAATACAAGGTGTGCAAATGCTGAGGCTGGTGAAATTTTCTTAAAACAACAGTCTTAGTTAGCGTCAAGCTGTATTTGAGCGGAAATTTCAGAATCTTCGCTGGAACTGGTAACTGCTGACCTTAGCATCCTTAAATTAACCTCTCAGGAAATGCAAGATTTATAAGTTGTGGGCTTTTTTTTTTTCTTTTGAAAAAAGGTCTTAATAATTCAAAGAACTTTTTAATGATTTTAAAAGTGCATGTTAAGTACTTGATGGATTGGATCAATTCAGTCTTTGTAGTGCTCTGTGTTGACATCCTCCTCTCTACATATGGAAATTCAACAGATGTACAGAAAATGCTACACAGGATGGGATGTTTCTTTATGGCAATTCCTTGTGCATTTCATTGCAGAAAAGAAATGTGTACATGCACTTTATAGTGAGTCATTAACTATAAAAACAAGCTAATTCACAATCCTCCTTTGATCTGGATTTCCTGTGATTTATCTTTGCTGCCTTAGCATGCACTGAATTCCTGATTGTTATTAACTCCCCAAATATTTACATCACTCAAGATTTAATCAATGCTTATCACAGTCAATACAGATGTTACAGGATCCTAGAAGAAAGATGGTGTCAGCATAATAACATTTTAATTATTATAGCATGTGTTTGCAACTGTATCTTTTGTTTACAGAATCAGTTAACACAGCTACTGTATACATTTAATTCAGAGAAAGCATTAAAATGATTACACATGTAAATTATAGCTTTTCCCACCAAAGACTAGAAGCAATAGAACGTAGCTGCTTGAAGGTACTAATGCTTGTTTAATTAATTTAAATCATGCTGGTAAGACTGGGTTTTCACTTTCAATTCCCCTGAGTTTGCACTCTGCAGGGTTACTCAACTATTATGTAAAACAAATTTGCATGTGGATGTTTTAATGATACAAAATATCTAGTTTAAACTAGCATATCAATTCTGTTAATGAAATCGGAAAATAAGCTATTGGAAGGGGAAATTAACTATTTTATTTGTTAGGCAAAATCCTGCTTGCTTTGTCAGTTTTATTTTCCAGCCTCATACATTTCACTTTTGTGTAGGCAGAATATGAACACTGTGAAGCGCTATTCTCTGACTTCCCCCCACACGTTTCATAGCCAGTACTCATATACAGTTGGCAACTACTTCTTGCAGAAAGGATGAACAGAATCAGTTTACTGGTGCAACATTATCCAGCTTTTCTTCAGTGATATCTGACCACCACCCTTGCAAATAGCATGGTTCTGCCAAGATGTGGTCACATCCACTCTGCTTATTGGGAGAACTACAGTTTTACAACCAGCTGTTGCACTAAAGACAACTCCATGGAAGTTGAGCTGTGTAGAGCATGCGTTAGATGCACCAGCCTCCTCCACCTCCCTCGCTTCACCTTCCCCTAAAACCTAGAAGCAGACGGAGAGTGAGAACTTGCTAATGGCTGAAGGTGGAAGTTCTGGCTTCTCTCTCCTGCTCATTACAATGATACAATCTATCCCTTTGACCTTTCCTAGATGTGGGGCTGGAGAGATTGCAAACTATATTGTCAATAAATAAGAAATATTTGGTTTTTTTTATGAAACACCAGAGAAAATATCTGGTAATATCAAAGCTTTAGTTATAAATAGGAGATCAGTAATATTAAGTAAGAATCTTTTTTTTTTTTTTTTTTTTTTAATCCACCAAAATGAGAGTCTCTGGAAATAGAATATGGCCAAGTGGTCAGACCGGGGTTCCGTGCCCGCTGCTGCTTCTGTGGAGGGCTTAGGAAAGGGGCAATCTGAAGAAAAGAGGAAACTGAATCACCAAGAAAGACTAGGAAGTGTGTTCTGCTTTTTAGGTCTTTACTCACCAGAAACCTGATTTGGCTACACACTTCCAACTAAGTAAGTTCGTAGATATTTTCCCTTTTCCAATTCAAGGCTATGAATAAGTGGGACCTCGTCACAGAGATTAATGAGGGAAGATATGGAGTCAGTGCAGACTATCACATCGGGTCTCAGTTTTGCAGTGAGTGTGGAGAACATTAGTGAGCTTGGGCTCCCAACTTACTGGAAAGTTCTAGGAATGCAAGTGGGGCCACCAAGAGCTGGCAGGGCCACGAAGTAGTAGCATCTTACAGTCTTAAAGCTGGAGAATTTTTAAAATATATTTTTATTTTTGACATGTAGTAATGGTATACTGATGGGACACAGTGGGATATTTTAATACATGTATACAATGTGTGATGATCAGGTAGGGCACATCTATCACCTCAGACATTTATCATTTCTTTGAGTTGGAAATATTAAAAATCCTCTCTCCTCGGTATTTGGAAGCATTCAATTAATTGTTGTCAGCTGTACTTATCATACTGTGCTATAGCAGTTATTTCTCCCACCCAGATGTACTTTGGTACTTGTTAATCATCCGCTCAGAAAACTATCCAACTCATGTCTTTGACTTAAGGTACAGTTAAATAGAAACCATCCTGGAAAAAAGAATGGATATAGCATTTATGTACTTAACAAAAAGAAATGAAAAAACCAGAGACAGAATAACACTTCTGACATCCTTCCCGGCAGGCCACTTTATTCCTTAAACTATCATCACCACTAAATTCCTTTATCTTACTCAAATCTAGGATATTTTGTGTTAATTTCATTTCTAAGCATTTTGTCAGCTGTTTAATTATTCACCATTTTGAAGGGTCCATAGATGAACAAGTAAAGAGATAATTATGATAAAGTATGGGATGGAAAATCAAAGAAGGATGCTGGAGATATTACTGAGAATTAGGGAATTGGATAACTGGCCCATTTTGGAGCAGGAATTAGTCAACCCAGCTCACCAAGAGAGTATTGGTTTTGTGGGAGGACAGAGAGATTAAGCAATGACTAGAGATAAGGCTACCTTGGTAGATGGACATTTCCCTACATACGGGCTTTTCTAGTGCTGCCCATTTATAGTATTTTTCTAGATACAAAACTAAAATATGAATAATTTAAAGATTATGTACATATTAGAATGAAAGGAAAAAGTCATATTTTGACGGGATTGAAATTCAGATATGTTAGATAATAGACAATTTTTTTGTTTTAAAAATCAATCTTCATTTCATAGAATAGCATTGCTGTATTCCATTTAAAGTGTTATTCACTCCTTCTGTTTATATTTAAAAAGTATTCCATCAACGATCAAAGGCTTCTAGAGTCTGAGTTAATTTTTTTTTTAAAAAAAGGAATTAAGTCATTTATAAATACCCTTTCTTTAATATATATTTGGATCCAAATTGTCAAGATTTAGTAAAATTTTATTATTTTGGATGTTAACTTTGAGTTAATACTACATGAGAGACAATTGGGTTGGGACAGTTTTTTAAAGTGAATAATATTTTAACGGTAAATTAACTGAAAATAATTAACGAGTTAATTTGAAATAATTTCTATGGCATTTAGTAAATTAACTCCTCTAGGATATGGATCCCAAAGATTCAAACTATATTCTTCAAATAATAAAACCTGCATTTAAAAAAACTCATAATATAAACTCTCCAAATCAAATTTAACCATTAATTTATTAATCTTTTACTTATTTTTAATAAAATATATAAACTAACTATTTTCTGTTTTAAATATAGAACAAATGTGTTGCTGCCGTGTGTTTTGGCGGACGCCTGTGATCCCAGCACTTGGAAGGCAGAGACGGGAGGATTACCGCGAGTTCGAGGCCAGCCTGGGTTACATAGTGAATTTGAGGCCAGCCTGAACTACATAGCAAGACCCTGTCTCAAAAAACAAAAAAGAAAAAAAAGATCAGATGTGTTCATATGCTGCAAATCTCAAAATCTGGAAGAGGCACATATGGGCTAGAGGCACATAGTCCCCTGATGCACCTTCAGGGGGTGCCATCGCCTAACTGCAATCTGAATTGCGACTAATCCTGGGGAGTGTGAGAAGTGACAACCCTGTGGGCTGGGATTTGGGGCTCAGGGAAGAGTATCTTCTAAAAAACAACCTCACTCAGTTAACTGCTTAATTAACCCTAGTGTGAAGGCAGTGCTCCAAGATGCGATCAGACCGAAAGTTTCTGGAGTCTAAGTGTGAGAAACCCTGCCGTAAACAAGCTTCTCTGTAGGATCTCCGATAGTTTTTGAAATGCTTTGTGAGTCTACAGTAAAAGTGAGGACTTTTATAGGTGTGACTTCCTAACCTCGTTCCATCAGGGAAATAGTTTTTGGCCAACTCTGAGCATTAGTGCCACAAGGTCTTACTGACCTAGTTGGTTTGTCATCACAAGTAATCAGGTTGGTGGTCCATTTTCACGGACCTCAAAGAATAGGCAAGAAATCTAGAATGGAAGCCAATTCTGAGTAGAAAACAGGGGAAATACGCCAGCTCTCTAGATTTCAGAAAATAAAAATGACCATTTGACTTTATTATCAGTTTTTAAAAGTATTCTCCTTAATGATTTCATACTGTACTGTAACATATGATCACTTATACCTATTTGAAAGAGAACAATAAATGCGTAATAAACAATGAATCCAGTGTGGTATTATCCAAAACAGAAGCTTCATGTTAAGATACATACTTGCACACACATATATATGTATACAGTAAATTTTAAATACTTTAGGTTATATTACCCTTTATATTATATAGCCTTTATATTTATATAACCATTTTATTAATGCTTTTGTCTGTAATATTCAGATAAAAGTGTCTTTTTTCCCTCTTCCCATGATTGATCACCCCTTTTTCTCCTGCCTAGTAGTGTTAAGTATTCTTAACTGTTTAGTTGAGAATATTAAAGGGCTGGAAAATGAATTAGGACTTCTCAAGCTTTGGTTTGAAAGACCCAGACAGTCAGCCACTTCTGCCACATGGAGAATGGCCCATTCGAAGGCAGCAAGTGCGTGTGTCGAAAACAATCCCAGAATGTTCGCTTAATCACAGCGGCTTGGACTTGGTGTTTCTCATCAGATTGTAGTTTTTTTTTTCCAGAGTAGTTTGGAGAGAACTTTTGTTTTGAACAATCAATAGATAATGTCAGTCTTCATATTCCACTGTTTGCTTCCTTGTACAAAGAAATAATTACTTTATGGTGGCGTACTTTCATGATTTTTGTTCACTCGATCTTAATGGATAGTTAAGGATAAAAGCATTTCTTATCATTTAAAATACCGCATCTATTTGACAATTTTCTGAATTGTTTTCCTTTGACATTGTGAAATGAAACCCACAGTTGTTGGATTACACACCGAACTATTATAAAAATGAAGTGTTAGAAATCAATTGGAATGTTAAATACAAAGGACATCCTTGGCTCATTAAGTAAAAATATCTCATTTAATGAGCAAGAAAGCACTGGAGCACACTGAACCCTGACACAAAGCAAATTATTTAAGTGATAAATTATATTTTATGGGGAGTGTAAAAGTTAATAATACTCAGGGGCATGGTAATAAATGCAGAGGTGTAACTAACTTCATCGACTGCTTTACTTACAAACATGCCATATGTGCTTAGTAACTTGAGATCATCCCAAAAGGCAGAACAGAATCCACACAAAGATTCCTACAGCTACCTTACTGCCTTCTTTTGGAGGGCGCATCTTACAGATCATATTATTTTAAGAGATTCTCTTTTTTTCTTTTTTTGTCCTCTCTGTCATTTGCATCGTTCAGCTTCCTTCATTTTTGTTGTTTTCACTTTTGGTTACATTGACCTTGTAGCAGTTAAAGCTGCAGGCTGGTCCTTATCTCCCAGCAGAGCTCATAAAATCAGCCATGCATTCATCCCCTCCGGTGCCCGGCAAGTGACCCCAGACCTGCCTTCAAGAGGACCAACATGGCGTAGGAGGAAACGGGTGGGTTAGCTTTTGTATTAGCAGCATCTTCGCTCTTTCCCAAGCAGACATTTCTCTGTGGTGTTGACTAGTCCATAAACAAACGTGGACAAGATCCACCAGCTCCGTGTGGTTGCAGGGCACAGAGATCTGTCCACCAAGCTGACTCCACGCGGCAGGATGGCGGGGAAGACTCACGGCATGGTCTAGGGAACTACACCTACTGACGGAGAGTGGAATCGAAGGGAATTTTAGACATTTCTCTTTTCAATTTAAATTCTGTTCTATTTGAAATGTTTTGTAACACAATTTGTTCATCTTTTACTTGACCCCTGCCTGATTTTGGGTCATGAGTAAATTCTAGTGCCGTAAAATTTTGCCTCCGTCGACATAGATTCTAGCTGAAAGTGTAGCTTATTGGGCTCCATGAATGGATTTTCTTCAGGACTTAGAAAATAATATAATCTTAAACTGTTTATTTAAAGGTGACTTTAGGTTTTGGGACCACTTTGAAGCTACTTGCAGAGTGGAAAGTAGCAAGTTCCCTTAACCCCATGACAAATATGACTTTTCTGCCTGGTTGCTTTTCCTTGCTGTCCATTCAGAAAACTTCAGTGGATTCGTCAAACCCAACTCAGACATGGGCTCCTCTGACTGTTCTCTTTGTCCTCTATAAGGTTGAGTTAGTTTTCTTCTTTAGGTGTAACTTCTCTTACATATTTATGCTACTGCATTCTTCTTATATTAAATTTTATGCATCCGTATTTTCATCTGTGCTGTAAGTTGTATGAGCTTAGAAACTTTGTATGATCACCACTGTGTATCTGATCCTAGCACAGGTAGTAGCCAGTAATGAGAGAGGTAGAGGAAGGAAGGGAAGAAGGAAGGAAGGAAGAAGGGAGGGAGGGAGGGAGGAAAAGAGGAAGGTAGGAAGGAAAGGAAGGAGGGGAGAAGGAAGGAATGAAGGAAAGAAGGGAAGAAGCGAAGGAAGGAAAAGAGAAAGGTAGGAAGGAGGGAAAGAAGGAAGGAAGGAAGAGAAGGGAAGGGAAGGGGGGAAGGAAGGAAAGATCTTTCTTTTTACATTTAGCATGTTTCCCCTTTTAGAAGAAGATGTCCCTTCTGGGCTGATGGAGCCTTCAACTGAGCTGTAAACTTGGCTAGTGGGAAACTAATTAAATTTCAGTTCCAGCTCTCTTTTAAGGTAGAGAGAATAAGGACTAAAGAGGCAGAAAGAGAAAAAAAGAGATTTTTAAGAAATGAGAATTAAGGAGCTACATTTGTTTTTACCCCTGGACTATGGACTCCCTGAAGACAAGACTATGAATCTTCAAATTTGAGTTCCTAGAGATCAGCAGAGCATCTAGCTCATAGCGGTACTTCATACGTGTTTAGTGAATTGAATGAAAGACCATGTCAGTTTGCTTTATTTGTGAAGCAGGCAACCAAAAGGGGCGGGGTCATGAAGAAGAATAGCTGGAAAATGGAGAAAGATGAACCCGGCCCTCGGAGGAGGATTCGGAGGGCTGTGACTAACTTGGGAGGCTGAGCTCAGTGGCCAAACGGCACTGCAGTGTGTGCCAAGAAGGGCTGTAATTTCATGGGAAAATGTCATTAATTTTTTCAGGTTGTTTTTTAGGGATAGAAGTTATTTACATTTTTAAGCATCAGAGATTATCATCCATAAATAAAATAGAGAACTGTTTTTGCAAAACAACTGCAGATAATGAACTATAAGCTGGGAATTCGTTATCCTAAAGTGATGTCATCATTGCTGGGTGTGTTTACCCTTCAGATAACTGCTGGCAGAACCTTGTGTGGTTTACGAATTTAAGAATTACCTTTCTTAAAAAAAAAAAAAAAAGAAAAAAAAATTACCTTTCTTGACCTGGATTATAATCATCTTTAAAAGCACACAAATGTGGTAGAATAATCTGATCCTTTGAAAGTAATGATTAATCTACTCTCTGGGTGACTCCCCCATTTCTGCGGCTTAATTGGGGCAATTTGGGCAGCTTAAATCCTTTAGGATTGTATTTACTGAGCTCTAAAATGGGCACAAGTGTACCTACTTCAGAGGTTTCACTGTGGTCTAGACGAGATCATGTTTGTAGTGTGCTTAGCATAGAGCTTGACATCAGTTATAATTATTATTACTACAACCCAGTGACAAAATATTTTGTAAAGGATGTTTTTTCATGAATGTATCTTTTGCTTTGGCCTATATTGTTTATTTTCCTTTGAAGAAGGGCCTTTCTCCTGCTCTTATTATATATATATATCATATATACATCATTGCTTAGTGTGTGTTTAATCAATTGAGTTAATGGTACATTCCAATACATACTGTCAACATGTGTTTTTTCAGCTAACACTACACTGTTATTATCTACCCATTTTTACTTCTTTCAATGCAGTATAATATTTCATCAAATTAATTTGCTGTATTTCATGTATCTTTTGATATATACAGTAAGTTTTGGTAAAAAAAATACTTTTATAAAGCCCAATTTCACAAACAACATCATTATACTGTGTCTGAAATTCCTAATCATATTTGCAACCTAAATTTTCAAATGGAATCAGTGTGAAGCAATTAGAAAAATAAAATTATTCAGAACTTCTGTACGATAATTTCTACTGGATGCAGGTCTCTTATTTTGCTTCTCTTATGTATTAGTTGCAGTCCTACGGACATATTTTACTTTATTCTTTCTTTTAAAATGTTTATCCGTGGTTCATTATTAAAAAGCACATCAGCATCTGCAGTAGCCTCGTGACCTTTCTGCTGTGCTTTGAAGACCCCAGACCTGTGTGTCTGCTGTTCCCTGTGTCTGCAGTTGTCCCCAGATCACCATGTTGTGTCCTCCCCTCTTTAAGGTCTTTTCTCAAATGCTTCTGCCTCAGGGAGCCCTGACTGGCCCTATTTAAAGTATATCTTCACCTGCTCAAAGGCACTCCTGATCTTCTTTGTCTGCCATTTTTGCCATTCTTCTTTTTCTCTGCAGTATTTAATTATTTTCTCTTATGCCATAAATTCTAATTTTATATTTGTTTATTGTTTATCTTCTTGATGCAGCTGAGGCTTCATGAAAATAGGGATTTTTCCTGCTCAATTTTTCCCATTGCTATATCCTTAGTGTCTAGAACAATGCATGGCACATAATAATGCTTAACAGTTAAATGAATAAATGAAAGGTAGCAAATGAAAAATACACAAGGTATAATGTAGCTAAGAAAGAAAAGCACAAACAAATGTCTCAAAAGCAACATTTTATTATATTGATGTTTAACAATTTTAGATGTATATTTTTCACTTAGTTGGTATCATGTGGTATGTTGAATTTTTTTTTTTTAAAGTGTGCTCCTGGGCTTGGGTATTTAGCTCAAGTGGTAGAGCACTTACCTAGCAAGCACAAGGCCCTGAGTTCGATCCCCAGCACACACACACACAAAAGTATGCTCCTATTGTTTAGGCTGAGTATCAAAATATAAGCAATTCTAAAATTACCAAACTTAGATGAAATCGTATTCTCTATATTATTTGGAAGTCAGGGTATTTTTTCTTGTGGATTGTGTAAATGACACTGTGATGAATATCATTATGTGTGAGCCTTCATCTGTGCTTTGCGGTTTTAAAAACAATAGATTTATAAATGCAGAATTACTGTGTTTGAGTGAGTGCTGCTTATGGCCAGGTGTATCTCCCTCAAAAGGCTGTATCAGCACACCTCCTATCCATGCCACATGAAAATGCTCATTTGATCTCATTCTCTTCATTTTCATACAAGACTGATTTACTATTTTGACAGGAAAAGAATGTTATCTTGTCTTTGTTTGCATTCCTTTTGCAGAACAAGGTGGAAGCAAGAAGCCCACCTGTCCCTGTCTTTTTAAATATGGAGGAAGAATGGCAATGGAGGAGACTGTGGCAATGAAACACTTTTTGTCCTAATGTCCCATCACTTCCAGTCAGGGGAAAGGAGATCGTTTCTAAGAGCCTCCCGTGTATGGCAAAATCTGGAGATGCTCTTGTATAAAATGGCCTAATAATTCACATACAACCTGTGCACCTGGTTCTGTGTACTTTAAATCATCTGGAGATTACTTCCAGTACCTAATGTAATCTAAATGCTATATAAATAGTTGTGACACTGTATTGCTTAGGTAGCAATGACAAGGAAGGAAGTCTGTACATGCTGAGAACAGACACGTTTAAACAAAGTTTTCATTTCATGGTTGGTGGAATCCACAGGTGTAGAAGCTGAGAGGCAAACTTTAGTGTGATGGATCTAGAGGACCGCTGAGGGAAAGTCTGTTGTATTTCAGGCATGGGACTTGAAGAGAGCACCTTCGAAAGGATGCAACACCAAACTGGAGATGGATGGATCAGGGGAGTAAAATGGCTAAGATGGTGCTGTGGGGAAAGGGTGCTGTGGCCGGGGACTGAGTCAGTGCCACAGACTTCAGGGAGTCTGCAGTGTGCTGTGCAAGAGTGAGGCGAGGCCATCTCGGCAGGGCGAGCGGCCTTTCTGGAGTAGGTCACAATGCAGATGTACAAATAGATCAATTCAAGAGATGTTTAGGGCCCAGAAACAGCACATTTGCTATTAAGGAGGAGGGAGGGTAGGGAAAGTTCAAGGAGAGGTTCCAAAATTTTGGCATTTAATAATTTGGTGAATGAAAATGTCATTTTATAAGATATAGAATACTAGAAGGAGCAAAAAACAACCTTTTGAAGTTTGAAATTAGGATCTGATTTGTGGCTCTGTCCAGTATGAAGTGGCCACGTAATATCCAGATAGAGTGTTTGAAAAGACAATAGGATACATGAGTCTGGGCCGAGAAGGGAAATTCATGCTGGAGACACACATTTAGAAGGTACTGATGCATCTACAGTCAGTGAAGACATTGGAGTGGTTTAGAAGATCTAGAAGGAGAATAGAAAGAGACTAGAAAGGTGGGGAGTGTGAAAAGGTCAAAAGATTAGGGCAAATGCTATGACAATGTGATGTCAGGAGATCCAAAAGGAGACTAAGAGGGGAAGGAACGGTTAACTATTGCTTGCTGCCCAGAAGGCAAGTGGTTGGGAATCATGAGTCCGTTGGAATTAGCAGGTAGGGATCACTGGCCACCCACAGGATGCTGCTGTGTCTTTCCCAGATTCTCTGTTCCAGGCTGTTGCAACTATGTCCAGATACTGTAGTTTGAATGTTTTTATCTAAGAAGTCCACAGAGGCTTCCTCCTCTGAAGAACTGCTCTCACCTTAACTGGAGGGATTGCATTTCCCATGACTAGCTGAATGGAAAAGAAATTATCTAAGAATTTATCTATCTCTCTACCTAACATCTACCATATATCTGTCTACCTAACATCTACAAAACATCTATCTGTCATCTATCTCTACCATCTATCTCTATTTGACTATCTCTAATATCTATTTATCTATCTAACATCTGTCATCTACCTACCTATCTACCTAATATCTATCGACTAGCTCTGTGTACCACTCACCTAACTATATCTAACATCTATCTATATTTATCTACCTCTTTCTAATATCTATCTATCCTTCCTAATTTTTACTATAAATTTTACCTATATGAAAGATGTATAGAAAGCAATTTACCAATAGTAATTAAATGCTAATTTATTCTAAATTCTATATATCCAATTGATTCTCAACGACTTCTTTCCTTTTCTCTTTCCCAGACTCTTGCATTCATAGCCAACTCGTATACTCCGTTGATGAACGAAGGTAGTTCTCACGTCAATGGTGATTGGTATTCTTGTCTGTGTCAATGAGTAGAATCAGTAATAACTTCATTCCTGAGTTAGACGATAATTTTCAAATACTACAGGAGTATTTTCTCTTTTTTGTGTGCTGCTCACAATACAATGGCTAGTTCATGAGCATATTCTCTATCACTTATTGAAGAATAATTATCAAACGGTAAGCCAAACTTCAACATGTACTGTTTATTAATTTCTATGATATAAAAATCCCATCGTGGCTAATTTAAAGCTACCAATATGGTGTCACCCAATCTGAAGTTGGAAAAAGGTACTCATTAGTTCACCATTTTATGGTATTTTTACTTACCCTTTTACAGTAGATGTAATTGACCCCAAGAACATGGGTAAAGTAGAGTAAAATAATTAGAAAGTGATGTTTTGAGTATTTATTACTTTTGTTTTTAATATGCTTTATCTAATTGTAGACTTATGTAATTTAATTTTTAATAAGGACTGTGCTTAACAAATTGCAAAATTTGGGTACATTTAAATATTGATTCTCACTAACAGTACAAGCCAGCACCCATGTATGATTCGATTCTTCCCCGTTCCACCCTTTGTATGGCCTAGAGTTAATGACTGACTAATAGGGGCATAGAAAGCCTGCCCTCTTGCCTCTGTGGGGCAATTCATAGCACTCCCCATGGATTCTGCTGAAGGTAGGCTCCAGTTGTAGGACACTTAGATTTTTTTCCCCCTCTGCCCTGTTATGCTTCTCCCACTGTCTTCCCCTGAGAACACTTCATGAATAAATCATTTGCACAAGAATACTCATCACAGACTCTGCTTCTGGGGAATCCACCTAAGACATCATCTTATTAAGAATACTTTTGGTAGGGCAGAAACCTAATGGAGAGGACTGAATCATAAAATGAGAAAATGGAGACAGCTCATATATATAAATTATTTGAAAAGTAAGAAAGAAAACAAGTGAGTGAGAAACTGAGCAGGGGAGGGAAACTGAGAAGCTGATCCGTGTTGCTAGGGACTGTGAAGTGATACTGAGAGAGTCAAGAGATGGCGCTTTTGCAATCAGGTCTGATGTTTTCATCTCCTAAATTCTCATCCTCTTTAGAACTTTCTAGGCCCTTGACCCATTTGATAATTATATTTTCACCTGTGTATTTATAAATAATAGATACCTAAACAACAATCAAACAAACCAATAGCTGCCCTTTCTGCAACAGACTGAGACTCTGTGAGTACAGTTCTTGGGCTTTAGTCTCCGAGGAGGCAAAGCTACACATGGTGGACGTATTAGTTACTTTTCTAGAGTCAATGGTTTGCAAAAGAGCAGATTTAATACAGGACAAGTACAAGTTACAACATTCACACACACAAGCCAAATGCAAGAAGAGTGCAGAAAGTCTACGTATGCACTGAAGACCCGAAAGATCCAGTCAAGAGCTGGGAGCCCTCAGCAATGTCCCATGTACGTCCATGTCTGCACTAAAGGCTGAAGAAATCTATACTGGAATCAGGATATGATGCTAGCAGTGGAGATGAAGACCAGAGCTCCCCTGGCGGGAACAGCAGCCATCCCCGATGACACCAAGACCCTGAGCTCCTCCTGTAAGGAGAACAGCTGAGTTCCCTTCAGGAGAACCAGCCACAACAGAGCTGCTTCTGGGAAACAGCTGGCCCCTATTTTCAGCTCCCTTTCTCCTTTATGCTGTGTCAGCAGCACTCCTCAGGTGGATCTTCTACGTACCAGCTCAGGCCAGGTGGGGATTCCTGCTCAAGTTGACCACAGTAATAAGTCCACCACAGTGCATCTCCCAGGATAGTCCTTTATGAATGAATAAATGAATCACACATCAATGGACAGATAGAACAACACAAGCTTGCCTGTTTTTTGTTTCAGCACACTCAAAGTGAGTTCTTCAACTTAAAGCAAATTAACACTGAGAAGCAAAGTCTTTCATGTGTCTCTACATATTTTCTCTTCCTAATACTCTTCATTCCTTTGTGAAGGTCTGATTTCTATTGTGCATCATTTTCCTTTTATCTGATCAACTTTCTTCAACATTTCTTAGAGTGCAAGCCTGCTGGTAAGAGATTTCCTGAATTGTTCATCTGAACATGCTATTATTTAGTCTTTTAATGACAGGAAAATATGCTCATTGTTTAGTTAAAAAATCCATATACTATATGTTTTAATTTTTGTTATTAAACTTATAAATGCACATAAATAGTTTACATAAAATATAGCTAATTGTCTTTGAGGGGATTATGAGTAAATCTTTTACTTTTTGCAGATCTAATTGTTTCATTTTGTCATATTCTTCCATTTTTGTTGTAGCAGAAAATAACACAATATTTATAATTGTAACTATTTGTAAACACACCATTCAGTGGCATTAAATAAATTCACAACGTTGTATAATAACCACCACTATCCACACCCAAACCACCATCATCATATTTCATAAAATAGTGTCTGCTGCATAGTAATTCCCTTCATCTTCCTTCCTCCCATTGTCACCAATTCTTTGTCTTTATGAATTTGCCTATTTTAGGAACTTTACGTAAGTGCAATTATACAATGTTTATCCATCTATGCCTGGCTTATTTCATCATGTATAATGAGGTCCATCTATACTGTAACATATGTCAATATTTCATTCTTTTTTATGGATATACCATATTCCACTGTGTGTATATGCCATATTTTGTTTATCTGTGCATCTGCTGGTGGACAGTTGGGTTGTTTATACCTTTTGACTTTTGTTAGTAATATTGCTGTAAGCGATGGTGTCCAAATATCTCTACATTTAGTTCTTTTTGGTATGTATCTAGGAGTAGAAATGCTGAGTTGTGTGGATATTTAACCGTTTGAGAAGCTACTAAACCCTTTTGGCAGTCATAATGCCATTTTATATTCCCACCATCATTGTACAAAGATTCCAATGTTTTAGCCTTTTTTTCCTTTGTTGTTTAGAGGCAGTGTCTTACTCTGTAGTCCAGGCCAGCCTTGAACCCATGAGGTATGCCTTGAATTCACAGTCTTGTTGCCTGGATTCTGATTTTTCTACATCCTTGGCAGAACCTTTTCTTTTTCTTTTTTTTTCTATCCTGGTATGTGAAGTGGTACATCATTATGTTTTTAATTTGTGTTTCCCCAATGAGTAATAATTTTGAACATCTTTTCATGTTTTGCCTGTTTGTGTATATTTCCATAGAGAAATGTCTATTCAGTTCCTTTCCTACCTTGGAATACCCAACAACAACAAAAACTGAATTCCAAGGTTGTTGTTGTTGGGTTTTTGAAGGTCTTTGTTAAGTCCTTAACAGATATATGATTTGAAAGTATTTTTCCCATTCACTAGGTTTTTCCAATTTTTGATAGTATTCACTGATGCACAGAAGTTTTCAATTTGATGAAATTCAACATACCAGTTCTTTTCTTTTGTTGCTTATACGTCTAATGTCATACCCATAAAATTGTTGCCCAAACTGGTATCATTAAAGATGTTACCCCCAGCCTTCATTTTTGAAGTGTATTTTTTCTAGAAGACTAGGCTGACTCTCTTTTTAAAAATTTGGTACTTTAAATATATAATTCAGTTGTCCTGTAGTTTTTATTATTTCTGATGAGAAATGAAATTATTCTTACCTTTGTTTTTCTGTATGAAATGTCTTTTTTTTCTGTCCCTGATTTAAAAAAAAAACACTTTTTTAAAAAATCACAAGTTTTTGGCAATTTAATTAGGATATGTCTTAATGTAATTTTCATTTTTGAAATGCTGTTTGTGGGGGCTGGGGATTTAGCCCAGCGGTTAGAGTGCTTGCCTCACAAGCACAAGGCCCTGAGTTCGATCCCCGGCACCAAAAAAAAAAAAAAAAAGAAAGAAAGAAATGAAATACTGTTTGTGGTTCATTGAAATTCTTGGCACCTGTAGTTTATAGTGCCCATCCAAATTGGAAAAAAAAGTCAATATTTTTTGTTCTCTCTCCTTTATCTGGAACTCCATTTATATATGACCATTTAGCATTATGCTACATATTATTGAGATTTTGTTAAATATTTTTCCAAGCTTTTTTTCTTTTTGTGATAGAGATTAGAGAGTTTCCTACTGTTTCTTTGATTTCCCTAGTCTTTTTTCCTATGGTGCTTGATTTGCTGTTTAGCTTACCTATGGAATCTTTCAGTCCAAATATTTTAATTTTCAGCACTTTAATCTCCATTTGGTTCTCTCACATCTTCCTCTTCTCCCCTATGTTCATATTTTCTTAGAAATATACGAGTACGTTTATAGTGGCTCTTTTTTTGTTATTTCAAAATACCATTTTATTATATAAAAATGTAAAACTCCAGCAAAACCAGAAATACGGATATATTTTCTGGCCTTTCACATTTGTTGATTTTTATTCACGATCTCTTTTTCAGTACAATTTACAACTTCACACCCATTTCCAGTCTGATTATACAAGTGTTAAGTGGCAGAAGGTCTGGAATAAATACATCTAAAAGCACAGGTGTGGCTAGGTGCTTGCAATGGCTGCTACAGGGCGGGGAGGTGGGGTGAGACAACAGGAAGGACAGGTGGAGGCCGAGCTCCAGCACTTCAGTCGTCCTTGTGCTGGGCCCCATGTTTGAGGATGTGCGTGAACTTGATGGAGTTGAAGTTGCCCTTCTTGTCCATGGGGGCCTCTCTGTACAGCTTGTCTACCTCCTCGTCTGTGAACTGGTCACCCCCGGTGGTCAGTAGCTCACACAGGTACTTTATGATAGTTCTTTTAATATCCTTGTCTGGTGATTTCATCATCCCTGACACCTGAAGCTCCACTCTGATTAACTGCTTTTCCTCCTGGTTACAGATTACATTTTCTTGCATCATTGTATGTCTTATAATTTGTTTTGGATGTAGAAAATTGTAAATATTCCTTCTTTAGTACTTGATTTCATGTCTTCTTTCTAAGGAGTGATACATTTTATTCTGTTAGGTTCAGTTCATCTGAGATTCTTCTGTTCTCTGATCTGTGCCCCTCCCCTCCAGCCTCTTGGGCCTCTCTGAACTCCCTTTCTTACTCCTCTACTAGTGATTTGATTGAGTTTCCCTCTTTGTGTTACAGTCCTCAAAGAATTCATTCTTAGATAAAAAGCTGGAGCAACCATAGGATTAATCTTCTTTGTTTCTTTTCTCTCAGAAACATAGTCCTATGCTGTTGTCCAGTCTGAAAATAGTATTTTCATGTATTTTGTCCAGTTTTCTAGATGTGTACAGTGGAAAGCCAGTCTTGTTCCAATTATTCATCATGGTTTGATGCATAAATGAGTTCTTTAATTAGGAAAATAGAAATTCCTTGAGAAGATTCTTATAGTGGTTTAGATCTAAAATGTCACCACAAAAGTCTCATATGTTCAGAGCTGGTGCCTTTTGAAGATTGTTGGACTATAAGGGGAGCTATACTCATCAATGGATTAATCCATTGATGAATTTATAATGAATGTGCTGGGGACTGGTAAGAAGAGGTGGATCACTGGAGGTGTGACCTAGAAGAGTACATTCTTCTCCCCAGCTCCTACCTTTTCTCTATCTTTGCTTCTTGGCTACCACAGATTGAACAGGTTTTCTCTACCATGCCCTTCCACTATACCATTTCTGCCTTAGAGCCAACCAATGATGGACTGAATCCTTGGAAACCATGAGCCAAAATAAAGCTGTGCTCCTTTAAATGTAGTGTATTGTATAGTGTAGTGCATTGTGTCCCAGTGCCAACAAGGTTACTAATACAGAAAATTGATACCAGGGATGGGATAATTGTTGTGACTACACCTGACCTTGTGATTTAGAAGTCTTTAGGACTGGTTTGTGGGAGGAGTTTGGTTTAAAGATGCAGTCTAGAAAAGTTCCAGACTGCATTAAGCAAACATTGATGGGATATTCTGGAGGGAGCTCAGAAGACCAGAATACTTATAAAAATGAGGACAGGAAAGCCCAGGCTCATGAATTTTCAAATGGGAATGAGGGTATTATTGGAAACTGAAAGCCATGAATATTATGTTTTGACAAAGAACTTGTCTACATTTTGCCCATATCCTAAGACTTTCCATGAGGCTGAATATAAAGTTGGTGGACTAATTAATCTGGCAAAATTTCTGGAAATTTCAAGGTAGCTCAATGTTCAGGCTGTGGCATGAGTATTGCTGGTTGATTTTAGTCAGATCTACAGTAAGTATCAGGAGCACAAAGGAGAGCCAAATGATGTGGAAATTTGTAGCATGACCAGAAAGGAAATGCACTTAAAGTTGGGGCCCAGGAGATTGTGGTTGCTGAAAATATTAAACTCACTAAAAAAACAGGTTAAGCACCTTGTATTGGAATGATAGGAAAGATGCTTTGAGGGCATTTCAGAAATTAGCCACCTTTGATGCTGAAGGGTTTAAAAGGGTAATCATTTTTGAGGGCTGGGGATTTAGCTCGGTGGTTAGAGTGCCTGCCCAGTAAGCACAAGGCCCTGAGTTCGATTCCTGGCACCAAAAAAAAAAAAAAAAAAAAAAAAGAATAATCACTTTTGAAAGACCAAAGGGCCTCAGGGTGCCTGTCTCACTCAGGGCTGCCTGGGGAAGTAAATTCCCAAGTTCAGCCATCCTACTATCATATCTGTACTCCAAGGGAGCCAGGCTATTGCTGAAGCTAGAGGTAGAATGCAAGAGTTATAAAGTCATGGAGGGTTCCACCCAGATGTCAGAGGCCAGAAAAAAAAAAAAAAGCATGACTGGGTCATAGTCTGTTCAAGGAGCCCCTAAGAAGGCAATGCTTGAAGCTGTGAGAATAAAGCCAAAACTTCAGTGGAGACTCTAGGAAGCTAGAGATGCCAGGGATTTGGAAATCTGCCAAGGAAAGCCAGAGGCAGTGAGCAGAGTCAGTATAAGAGAGGTCATGTGGACGGCTAGTAAAGCCATAGGGTCAGGGCTACCCAAGTCCTTTGGAGCTCATATCTCACAATAACCCTTTCTGGGTGCTTTACATGGGGAGCTATAGGATTTAATGTTTGTCTTGCTATTTTTTTTTAATCTTTTTTTTAATCCAAATCCTTCCTAACCCCATATTCCTCCATTTTGAAATGGGAATATTTACTCTGTACCATCATATGTTGGAAGTATTTAACTTTTTTGTTTTTATTTTTACAAGGATTCACAGCTAAGGGTTTGCCTTGAGTCTCAGAGGAGACTTTTGACTTAGACTTTTCAGGAGTACTGGAACTGTGAAGATGTTAACAACTCTTGAAGATGGATTACTTGCATTTTACATAATGGACATGATGGACATGAGCCTTCAGGAGCCAGGGACACAGTCTTATGATTTAGATCTGAAATGACCCCAAAAGTCTTTTGTATTTAGAAAGTGGTTGGACCATGAATCAGCTATGTTCATTAGTAGATTAATCTACTGCTTAATTCATACATGAGAGTGCTATTTGGAGGTGAGGCTTATTTAGAAGAGGTGAATCCCTGGGGACATGATCTGGAAGGGTGTATTCTTGTCCTTGGCTCCTCACCTCCCTCTGTGCCTCCTGGCTGTCATGAGTAAAGCAATTTTCATCTGTAATGGTCTTCCACCATGTCATTTCTGTCTTGGAGCCAGCTGACCTTGGACTGAACTGTCTGAAACCACGAGCTAAATAAACCTCCTTTTTAATTTTAGGTGTCAGGTATTTTGTCCCAGAAAAATGAACGTGACTAATACAATTACAATTTTTGAAAAATATTTTTATTTTATTAGTATTTGTTTACAGTACATATGTAATGATGACATTAGTCATGGGGAATTGGTACATGTACATAACACATCTTATTTTTTCATCCCCTTCCTCTCACCTCCCTCCTCCCTCCTTTCATCTCTTGGTCCCCTTCTCTTTTCCAAAATACTAATACAGTTCTTAAATTGGCATGTAAACTCTGCATATTTAAGAGCCATTTTAGATATATAAATTATTATTTCAATTTGTACATTTTCATTTCCACTTAGAATCTTCATCTGAAATCAGATACACATTTCAGCCTCTTCCACCATTTTCCTTGTTAGATTTTCTTGGGCATTGTTGTTATGCCAATTTTCAGTTACAGTGAAAGATTCCTTCTGTGTTTGGTCAACATTTGAGCGTGATGCTACATGCTTTGCAACCTTTATTACATAAACTGCCTTGCTTGTGAAGCACCTTGTTATCTAGCACTCTACATATTTGTGCAGTGTTTCTACAAACTTACTTTTATTGCATTTAAGTTTTCACTTTGTGCTGTTTTTTATTCTTGTCCAACTGCCCTATGAGGAAAATCTTAATTCTGGATTCCATGCATGATTACAAGACAGAAGTCTCAGATATACCAGCAATATTTTCTTTGGAAGCTTCTGAATTATAGTAGACAATAACTACATCCTGAAGCTGGATAAATATGGACATAAGCAAATATATATTATTTAAAAGCTGTGTGACTTTTGGAACATCACACTATGATTTTTTTTTTCCAGGGCTGAGGATCAAACCCAGGGCTTCATGCCTGTTAGGTGAGTGCTTTACCACTGAGCTGTACTCCCTGTCCCTGTTAAATGGTATTTATTTCTACCTACTTCATTGGGTCACTGGACTGTGTACTAGTTATTTAGTAAATGCTAATTCTCTTCTGTATCCTTTGAAATTATTTACTCTGGCTATAGAAACAACTATACATTTTTTGGTCTTATAGGCCAGCCAGTACTTTAATGAACCTGTCTTACTCTTTTGAACATGTTTATTATTTTTTTTCTGTTAAGTGTTAGGATCCTATTTGGAAAATGGACCCCCAAAACCTAGACAGATTTTTTTGTTTACTCAGATTTACTTTTTTATTTCTAACTTTTTTTCTCACCACATAAATGCTATTATCCTCACAAGCATGGTTCTTCAACAAGGTGTTGTAGTTAGCAGCAAAAAAACCAATAATTCTATTGTTTCATACCTTGCAAAAAAACCCTCAGGTTTTAGGGAGCTGGAAAGGCAGGGTCATACAAATATCCTTGGCGAGGAGTGAGAAAAGCTGATGTGCAGGAAATAGGTGAGATTGAATACCCAGAGATGCTGAGCTGGAACTCTGACTTTGAATTCCCTCTAAACCAGTGTGGTCCACAGAACATGTGAGGAGGAATATATTCCGTATTTATGGTCTCCAGTGTGGAGGACACTAGTCAGCCATCTTTGGCTATTGCATACTTATGATATTGCTGGAGTGATTGGTGAGCTGAATTTTTAATTTGATAATTTTAATTTAAATCTACACGTGTGACTTCTGGCAATTGCCTATTAGACATGTAGCTCTATAATAATTTCACTTTTATTGTAGAAAGAACTTGTAAAGGATCAACATAATTATCCCCTCATGATCCTATCACTTCCCATCATAAATTAGAAAATGCTACATGTGGATGCATGTACACATAAATGTATCTGGATAGGCAGCGCATAAAACAATAAAAATATTTTGGATACTGCATGTGATATATCCCTGTTAATACATACAGAGGGCCTTGGGTCAGAGAAAGGACTCTGATCATTTTGTTTTGTCCCATGGAGTTTTGAGGGTCCAAGTTTTTAAGAGTAATTAACATTTTCTGGGGGTTGTTTTATCCTCTGTCACTGAGTTGTATGCCTGCATCCTGTCCTACTTTTTCTGCCTAAAATAAGTCCTATAAGAGATTATTAAGTTATTGTAAACTACTTAGAAAAATGAAGATGTTAAAAAGCCATGATTACAACGCATCATTTGTAGTTGGGGGAAAGATTTCCTTATTTTTGTGTTCTTTTTAAAAATTAATTTAAAAAATTTCAATATCATATTTGAATATGATTGAAGAACATTTTCATCACTTTCGTGTATTCTCATCCGTTTTTGTTAAGTAGGCAGAGTAGATGTGGCTACTGTGACTTCAGAGAATTTGCCCTTGGTCACTGAGGATTTGAACTCAGGCATCTTCACTCATTGTCTGTTCCTTCTCCCAATATGCAAGTTATATTAGTTAATGAGGCTTCTTGATTTTCAAAATCAATAACTGGTTCTTTCAGTATCTAAGAAACGTCATGACTTCAAGTTTGTGTGGCCTCACCTTTACAGTTCCTGTGCTTCAAATGGGAGAAAGCTTCGATTCATGTCAGTTGTTTAAAATTAATGGTACACTCATATTTTATTTAATAAATATTAATGGTTGGATTTGGCAGTGGGCAGCAAGCTATTTTAGCCCTTTACTGTAAAGAAGATCATTATCACATCCCCAAATTTGATTTCTAGAGTGCATTTTTATCAATATTTATTAGACACTTGGGTTGGTTCTAATTATGTTTTCTGGCCCACCCTGCAGAACACCTTTCAGGCGGTGTCACTTTGGCTGAGTACATTCCAGAGCATACTTATTTAGCAGTTTTGTCCTTCGACAAAGGTTTCTTCCATCTCTGAGACATACCTCCATTGTTGTTGTGTTTTCTGTCAGCACATGATACAACAGAAATCCTAAATCGATACCACTTTTTATTCCTACACAATTGATGCATAACAGCCTTCTTCACATCAAGGCTTGATGTGTTGTAAATTAATTATCCGGAATGAACACAGAGTCAATGGACCTTGGTATGACCAGGATGTGATGTTAAAGTGTTCTGTTTCGTCCGCTTCTCAGCGTTCTCACTCTGCCTTGTGTGCGCGACAGTTGTGCCAGTTTCTCCAATAAACTCCCTCAGGAATACTTAATGCCCTCTAGGGACGGATTGACAGAAAAAAATTTCCTTTACCATATGTTTTAGTTACTTTTCTCTCGTTGTTGGGACAGAATACCGACACCCAAGGTTAGGGGAAGAAAGGTTTATTAGCTCACAGTCTGCAGAGGTTTCAGTCTATAGTCCGCTGGGTCCGAGGCAGGGCAGCATGGCAGAGGCAGGGCGGGGACCCGCACGCAC
>PVJO010012364.1:0-56550 GCA_004026905.1 Hystrix cristata
TGGTGCCAGGGATCGAACTCAGGCCCTTGTGCTTGCAAGGCAAGCACTCTAATCACCGAGCTAAATCCCCAGCCCTTTAAATTCTTTTTGATTCCAATTTATTTTGCCAGAGACCATCTCCTATTCTTCTTGGATAATTGCTAACTTCTCCCTCTCACTAGATGCCGTGGAAGGTTTCCTGTTTAGCATAGTTCTATATACATTTTTTGCTAGAGTCTGTATTTCACTGTACTATCATATGGGGGCTAAATTAGTATTTATTCCCAAATTAGTATTTATTATTTTACTCAAGTGCTTTTTGCTAACTTCAAATGGTTCTGTGAGTTCACTTTAATATGAATAAGAAAAACTGTTGCTCTGGCTATTTACAAACTCAGACAACGTAATTTTGCTTAACATTGTGTCAGGTCATACAGAATTCCTTATGTCTGACATCCTGCCCCCCCCCAGTGCATACCTGTTTTGTGATCAAAGAAGGTACAGCAAGGTGGTCAGAGCAGTAAAGACTCTGCATGTGGGAAAGAGAAAGTTGGAAACTTGGTATCATTTTTATCTCAGAGGGAAGTATGAGCCTAAACAAGCCTCTCTGGTCACTAAGTGTCATAGCAAGAGCTCATACTATTTTATGAGCACAGGAGACAGAAAATGAACCCTGAAGTTGACAGTTACTGAGGGGAGCAATGGCCTTATGGAGCTTCTTAGTGCACAGTACGAGAACCTTTACTTTTAAGGGTTATTTAAAAGCTCCCCAGCTCTGGCCATTTTTTTTGGTTAGTGTTGTTTTTATTTTTTTGAGACAGGGCCTTGCTATGCAGTTCAGGCTGGCCTTGAACTCACTATGTAGCCCAGGCTGGCCTCAAACTCACAGCAATCCTCCTGCCTCAGCCTTCTGAGTACTAGGACTACAGGTATATACCACCATTCCTGGCTTTGGCCATTTATTTTTAGAAAAGTAATTTACTGACACTAAATGTAATATAAGGCACATAATAAAAACAACAGCAATTATAATGCCATTTCTTACCTTTTTGTTTGTTTGTTTGTTTGATTGTTTTTTGCTGCCAGGAGTAGCCTAGTTAGGAAAAGGAAGTTGGTACTATGTGAACTGATTTTGTCTCACTTATTCAATAAACATGTAAGAAATTCCCATTATATTACAACCATTATATTACATTGTACATTCTCATTATATTACAACCATTCATTGCTCATTGTGTCCTCAATGAGCAATGAACAATGAACAATGATTTGTGGTCATGGCCCTCAATCAATTTCCCAACCTGAGCTATTTTGAAGTCCCAGAACACCTTGAGTGAAGGAGAGTTCAGGCCCTTTGAAAGGATCACAGTATAGTATCGAAATGTTATCCCATTAATCTTTCTCCTAGTCTTCCCCAAGTGGACTGGTAGCTTCTTACTAAGGTAGCTATGCACTGGGATGAAAGAAATCATCAGAACTTTCAAAGACTACTGGACATTGACTCTGAATTGACACTGATTCCAGGAGGCCCAAAATATCCCGGTGGGCCTCCCTCAGAGAAGGGTCTTTTGGAATTGAGATGATCAGTGGAACTGAGTGCAGATTTGACACAGTGGGACAAGTGGGTCCTTGAACCCATCAGTAGTTATCTCCCCAGTTCTGAAATACATATTTGAAAAATACATACTTAGCAATGCAAAGAATCTCCACATTGGTACCCTGACCTGTGCTGTGAGGTCTATTGTGGTAGAAAAGACCAATTAGAAACCATTAGGACTGCTTCTATCTAGAAAAATAGTACATTGAAATCAATACTATATACTATATTCTAGCAGATCCAATGGTATTTGAAGTGGCGGTGGCAGATTGGGATGCTCTTTGGAGACTTTGACCGGCCTGCAGAGATGAAGCAAAGTGAAGGCCCTTAGGATTTTGGATCAAGGCTCTGCGATCATCTACGGACAGCTACTCTTCATTTGAGAGACTGCTCTTGGCCTGCTTCTAGGACTCAGTAGTGACTCAGTGTTTATCCATGTAACCCAAATTGAGCTGTCCACCATAAGCTGAGTGTTACCTGACCTTCAAGCCATGAAGTTGGGCATGTATATCAATGCTCCATCATCAAATGGAAGTGATATATGTTATCAGGCTTAAGCAGGCCCCAAAGGTATAAGTAACTTACATAAAGAAGTATCTCAAATGTCCCAGGTCCCACTGTCCTATGGCCCCATGAAGGGTTCCCTATGATCAGCTGGCAGAATAAAAGTCTGGACCTGCTCTAAACATAGTTTTGCATGCTATGTAGGTATCACCTGCAAATGGACAGCTGCAGCATTTTAGCTCTTCTTTGGAACGTCTTTGGAGGACAGTGATGAGAGAAATTCTTCCAGTGGTCAGAATTTTTGGCCATGGACCTGGTTGTGCACTTCACTTGGAAGAGTAACCAGATTTACAGTACGTGCTGATTTGAGGGCTGCAGCAAACAGTTTGACTGTTAGGAAGTTGGAAGAAACATGATGAGAACACTGATGGCAAAGCAATTTGGGAAAGCGGAATGTGAGTGTTCATCTCTGGATGAGCAAAAGAGTAAAACTAAAAAGCGAAGATATTTGCTTTCCCTCTAACATCTAACCAAAGTGTATTCTCAAGCAGAGAAGGATTTAAATAATCAAATAGACAGGGTGATCCATTCTCAGACTACCACTCTGTCTCTTTCCTTGGTCACGCCCGGAGCCACTCAGTGGGTTTATGAACAAAGTGGCCACAGTGGCAGGGATGGAGCATCTGCGTGGCTCAGCAACATGGGCCTCCAATCCCCGAGGCTGAGCCAGCTACAGCCACCACTGAGCATCCAATGAGCCGGCAGCAGAGGCCCGCGCTTGATACAGTGTTCTCCAGGGTGATCGGCCAGCTATCTGGTGACAGGGTGATGACACAGGATTGCTTCAATCACAAAAGGGACAGTATTTTGTTCTTACTGGAATATACCTCTCTAGACATAGCTCTTTGGACAAAATCATCCTTTGTGGACTTACGGCATGTCCTGTCCGCAGTCAAGGGATTCCACTCAGCATGGTGTGTCATCGAGGAAATTCTTTTACAGCAAAAGAGGTGCTGCAGGGGGCCGGCACTCACGGGTTTTACAGCATTTCTGTTCCCCACTGTCCTGAGACAGCTGGCTTGAGAGAATATGTAAAGGCATTTTGAAGACTCAGTTATGGTTGCAGTTAGGTGGTAATACATCGCCGGGGCTGGGGCCAGGTTCTCCGGGCGGCCGGCTGTGCTCTGAGTCACGGTCCGGCGCATGGCTAAATTGGTAAGGGTTGGACTTGTAATGGTTAATTTTATGTGTCAGTGTGACTAAGAGATGGCAAGGTAACTGGTAAAACATTTTGCTTGGTGTGTATATGCACATGTTTCCAGAAAAGACTCACATTCCAGTCAGTTCACTGAGTAAACATCACCCCCAGCAATGTGAACAGGTGCCATTCAATCCACCGAGGACCCGAATAGAATGAAAAGTCAGAAGGAGGAGGAATTTGTTCTCTTTCCAGTCAGAGTTGGGATATCCCTCTTCCTCTGCCCTCTGACATGGGTACTGCTGGTTCTCAGGATTTTAGATTCAAACCAGAACTTACACTGCTGCCGCCTCTGTTCTAAGCCTCCAGCTCCAGTCTAGACTCAGAAGTAATACACTTCTGTCTTTCCTCATTATCTAGCTTGTGGATAGCAGACTGTGAAACTTACTGGCTCCTCTGATCATATGAGCCAGTTCTTACTAACTCCGTATGTATGTGTGTTCCTGTCTGTCTCCAATTGTATCTGTCTGTCCATCTATCTTTTATATGGAATGTTGTATAAATATGTTCTTTTAAACATATATTATATACATAGATAACACTCTATTCCTCTGGAGAACCATGAGTAATGCGGCAGTGTAAGCGTTTAAAATGTTTCTTTAGCAGAAAATCCTGAGACCCTTTCATTGGATGGCAGATTCAGGGTAATTTGGCTCCACAGCACAGCTGTGACCACTGAGCTTTGCAAAATCTCTCTCTCTCTCTAGAGAAACCTCATGCAATTTCATAAAATTACTTTTGTCTTTGGGATGGAGGTTTATTGGTTCTCTGCACAACTGAGAAATCATCCCTTTTGGACTATGGATAGCCTTGATTACTCCTTACAAATTAGCTTCTCCTTCCTCTGTTAGAACTTTTAATCAGTACGGTTTGCCAGGAATAAGGCAGTGGATCCAGGAAGTGGAACGTCTCCAGGCTTCACCCACAGTCATTTCCCAGGGATATAGCGTGTCTCTGTCCTCTAAGGAAAAATGGTAAAGGAGAGGAAACAAACACATATTGAGACTTACTATGTTCCCTGTACTGTGTGAGATATTTCTTATGGAGTATTTCATTGAATACTGACAACATTCTTAAGATGTAGATGTATATCACTTTTAAAAAGCCACCCAAAGCCCAAAGAGATTGAATAATTTGCCCATGGACTACACTGTATGAAGTAGTGGGGTCTAGGATTTTAATCAGTCTCTGACTTTTAATATTTGCACTTTGTATTACAGCTGGCTGCTATCTATTAGCTTTCCATTACACCCAGGCCAAAAACAAGGCTGAAATAATGCTAAATTAAAAAGATCATTGCAGTTATTCGCTTCCCTGTGATGTGTAAGGAAAGACAAAAAGTCTTACAAAGACCCCATTAGCCAGAATGAGCCACTCAGCACTAATTTTAATCCTGGAGAAAAATTGAGACACTTTAAAACAATTCTTCTAGATGTTTTCTCCCTTTTATCAATTCAACTTTCTTTTTCTCACTCTGTATAGCCTTCTCTACAATTAAATCAAAGTAGTGAGATTTGTTGTCCAGTGAAAGACAGGCAGGCATAGACCAAGTCTGTGGGGTAGGAGAGAAGACAGTGATGGCTAGAGAGGTTTCCCCTTATCTGACAGCTGTGAAATCAGGAAAGCCATGTGCTTCCATACTCCTGTGGTAGGACAGGAATATGATAGACACTGTCATTCCAAAAGGGAGCAGCAGAAAAGAAGAAAGGGGTAGTGGGGCAGAATCTCAAGGCACAGGTAATACTTTTCTTTGACTCTGTGTCTGAACTTTTGGAGAACTGAGGCAGATGCTGGGTCTCTCAGGCTTCCTCCCCTGGTTCTGCTAGGCACAGCCTTTGCCACACTTTTCACAGGTTAGGTTAAGTGTTTCTGACTCCCCGAGGCTGGCATTGTATGTATGCTGCTGGCTCTAGAGTCTGGGGTCTCCTTGGTTGCTCTGCTTCCCATGGATACTTTAGCAATTACCCCAGTGGGGACTCTGTGGGAATCCCACCTCTGTAGCAGTTCTATGCCTGGGTTCCAGGGCTCGCCAAAGCATCCTTTGAAATCTAGGTGACGGTAACCACCCGCACCTTCAGCTCTTGGACTCTATCTGTCTGCAGAATTGGCACTGCTTGGTCTTTATGGTCTGAGTCTTCCTAAACTGGGCCCACCTGAGCCATAGATGGGACAGCCAAAGAGCACTGTGCCACTCGAAGTGGCCCTGAGAACTAAGGCCACAGGTGCTGTGGAACCTTCCTTCCAAACCACCCCACCCTCAAAGGCCCGGTGTGCTAGGCCTGTGTCTGGTGGTGTACCCAGAAAGAGCCGGAGATGCCTTTGGGGTCATTTTCCCATCGTTCTGATGGACAACATCTGGCTTCCTTGTCTTCATGCTGGTCTTATCAGGCAGTTCCCTGAGTGCGCCCTGGATAGACTATCCCAGATAATACTTTCTTAATTTTTACAAGGCCAGGCTGAACATTTTCTAAATCTTTAAATTCTACTTCCCTTTTGATTATAGATTACATCATTAATTTTTTTCTTTTTACATTTTACTCTAAGCAGGCAAGAGAAGTTGTGCAGCACCAAGAATGTCATCCTTAAAGATTTATTCCCCCAAATATCCCAGTTTATCATCCTCAAATTCTACTTTCCACCAAGCACTAGAACACAGAGACAATTCAGTAAAGTAACAATTTTTGTTACTTTATAATAAGGATGACTTTTCTTCCAGGTTTCAATAAGATCTTTCTTATTTTCTGCTACTGTCTCATCACAATGGCTTTAAATATCCACATCTCTACTAACATTCTGGTCATTACACTTAGATCATCTCTAAGACTCTTTAGGCTCTGTCCACAGCACTCTCCTCCAATTCTCTCACTAGAATTGCCCCTATTGCTCTATGCATGACAATCTAGGCATTTTCTAACATGCACCTTCAAATATTTTCACTCTCTGCCCATCACACATTTCCAAAGTCTTCTTTATTTGTATTTTTATAGCCACACTCATTTCTGGTACCAATTTCTAAGTCATGAGTACCAACTCTGGAGCTATGGTTTATTCTCCCATCCAGGCTGCCATTTGGGTGGTCTTTGGACCACCATGTATTATTTTATGTCTAGAAGTGAATGTAGTTGGAAAACAAAAAGACCATGATGGGAGTGGAGAACTTGGAATCAATGAAACAGGGTGATTTGGGTTTTCTTTCTGTGTGTGTGTAACCCAAATATCCCTGGCTGCCCCGGCATTTACACTTGGTGTTGCTCTTGTCAGCCCTTGATTTAGACAGTTGCTCCCTCCTGACCGCCTACCTCTCATGCTCACTGCACCCTCTTCCACCTCATCCCAAGGCTGGGTCTTGGGATGAAAATATTCAAGTGGAGACGCCCATCCTTCAGATGAAGTGTGTACACACTGTAAGCTGCTTAACAGCTCCATGACTGACTGATGCATGTGGAAGCAGGAACGGCACTGTGGCCTCTAGTCCGGACAACTCTGTGGTGCCATTCACATGCCTGAGCTCCCCACAGGAGCAGGCTGCTAAGCTGCTCATGAAACCACGTCTTTGCTTAGCTTCCTCCTCTACCCTGAGCCTCTCATTTATTCACAGGCCTTCAACTTCCCTCCCTCAGTAAGTCATGGCACAGAGTCTGCTTCTCGGCCTTCTAGGAGACCCAATCTAGGACATTTGCTATTAAGTATATAGGGTGATAGAGTATAAATTATTTTTTTAAGAAATTAATTTTATTGGTGTATTTTAGCTATACATAATGATCACATTCATCATAGGAACCTGTATGTGATATATCTTCAATTTTTTGGACTCCCCTCTCCTCCTTTCCACTCCTCTTCCCCTCCTTAATTACAACAGTTTTGTTTCCATTTTCCGCCTTTTCTCTCTCTTCTCTTGCTGTTCCCTTCTTTCCTTTCCCCTCACCTTTCTCTAGTTCCCCTCCCCCCTGAACATTTTCTTCCAGTTTCACAATGTCTATTCTTCATTTTGGTCCTTATTTACACTGTGAGTATAAACTATTGGTCAGTGATATCACAGCATCCCACCTTCCTCTGTGGCTGCAGTTTTACTGCAATTTTATGATTATGCATAATCTATTATAAAAATGACCACTTCTTTTCCCCTTCCCTTCAAGTCTGTTTGTCTATTCCTTGAACTTGGGTTGGACACATGAATTGTTTGACTAAAGGGATATTAATAAACCTGACACAAAGAAAGCGTTGAAATGTGTGTTCACCTTGGGCTTGCTCTTTTGCTGCTCTTGGAATTCTGGGCTACTACATGAGCAAGCCCAGGCTCACCTTCTAGATGACCAGAGACATCAGCCCCAGTCAGCCCCATTTTCCTCAGAAAGAAAAATGTCCCATTAACCAGCAATGTGTGGGCACAGCTGAGGTCAGCCAAAGAACCACACAGCCCAAACTGCTGGCTCACAGAATCATGAGTTAAATAAATCATGTTAAACCACTAACTTTCATCTGTTATATAGTAAATACTAAGAGATACAGTATAATACAATTTATCTGTTCATACATTCTTGCAGGTAATAGTTATTTCGGGCTTAAATAGCTGTCTTACAAATATACAGAACATGACACATACCCAGAAGATAGTAGCATTTATATATGTATATATATATATGCACATTGCAATACATCTTATTAAATCAATGTGCTTTTTCGAAATACAGACAGGCAAATGTTGCAAAATCGCTAGTTTACATTCTGAGGAAGCAATTTATATTGTAGAGTGAAGAAAAAGAATCTTACATTTATTGATTTACTTCTGCATGTCAGGAGCTTTTATGTATGCTATTTCATTAATCCTACCAATTATGTGGTGAGTGAAATATATCTGTTTTTACAAAAGAAGAAGCTAAGGCTCAGATAGGGAATATAATTTGCCCAAGGTGATTCAGTTAGTGGATGTATTGGAAGATTATTTTGGTTTTTTTTTTTAAACTTCAAAGATGCCCTAATAGGGTTTCTCCTAGAAGCCTAAGGCTTCCTTAAGTGGTTATCTGGAATTATAGAGATTTTCACTGCAAGTTTTATGTTCATAATAGTAGAAGGATGGCTAGACAAATTGGCAAATCCTATTTGATACTTTTTCAATCTCGGCCTCCTAACTTTACACAGAGCTTTAATTGTAAGAAATATTAAACCAATTGTTATTTTCATGTTTCATGTTAATGCATCATTTCCCAATTTTCAGAGTAAGGTATACACCTCTAAATTTTCAAATAACTTTTCCAGTCAAATGTAATCTAAACTGTATCCTCAAGCATAATATATATTTTATACGAATAGTTCTTCCATGCTGTTATGTGTCAGTTTCTGCCGTAAGCTCAGGAGAGGCAAAAAAGAATAAAATACAATTTATTCTCCCAAGGAGTTAAAATTGTATTGGAGAAAAAGTATGCCCACATATGTAAACAACATACAACTGATAAGTGGAGTATAGGTATGTTAAAAGGAGCAATAAAATTTATGGCAGGTGGAAGGATGGAGCAGTCATGAAAATTTTATTGGAGAAGATAAAACCCGAGGTAAGTTTCAAAGGAGTTTTTTTGCCTAGGAGGGAGTCGATGGGTGCCACCAACAAGGGCCAATGACTGCTGTAAGGGGCGAACCTTCAAATTTCAGGGCCCAACACAGTGATAGTTGATTTATTGTTCACATTAGAGCTCAGGGCAGGTGTTCCTACTGGTAGGATGGGATAAGGGCAGTAAGGAGCTGTGCCTCTCCAGTCATTGGTGGCCGAAGCTAAAGGGGTTCTGCCACTTCGACAAACAACCCCGATGTCTGACGGACCTGCAGAAGGAAGAAAGTCACAGGTGTGGCAGGCATGTCTGCACCTTCACCACTCCAACACGTGCCACTTCCGGGAATACTGTGTGGAGAGGACAGCAGGGACTTGGTTTTGTTAATTGGCGTGTTCCCCACGCAAAGAGTGGATCCTAACACATGCATACTAGGTATGCGACAAATATGTCTTGAATTTGTGATTGAGTGAATGCATCTCTATACTATGGGCACAGTATGCACCACAGGGGCCTTTCAATAAACACTTGTGGAAATAAAATGTATCTTCCCATCATCCCCCCTTTTCTTGTTAAAAATTGTCAAAATGTAGTGAAAAACCTAAAACATCTGAATATATGGACTTCTGAGTTATAAAACTAAGTGCTATGATATGCTGAAACAATTCTAGGAAATATTTTATTTTTTCCGGCACCAAAGAGGAATACTTCACCAGCAGTGGAGTCCTTTGCTCCCTTCTCCTCCCCTCCCCTCTCCTCCTCTCCTCTCAAAGTGGCTCTTCCCATGAAGAATCTTCTTGGTTGTCAGACCCAACAATTCAAATCACACGTCAGAAGGACATTTTTTCACTCCATTTAAGAAGTAAATTAGCTATAATGCATATAAATAGCTGTTTCCTTGCATGCAGCCGTGGGTGGAGGAGGCCCTAGCCAGCAAGGGTTAGTGATGGATTTTGCGGTCCAGAGAACTGACTTAAACAAATAATGCTTCTGGTGAGACAGGCTCCAAGTCGGAAAGCTCTATGTGGTCAAGAATCTCGCATTAAATTATCATGGAACTTCTTTAGTAGCTTGAAGAATGTGATGTACTTGTAGCTCTGGAGCTTTCTATTCTGTTACAAGTATTACAGGGTCCACGGACAGTTCTGAAGAGCACCAAAGCTGATGTCATTAGAGGAGAAACAAAAAGATTCACCACTTTTCTTTTCTACGCATAAAGGTCATTGTAGAAGTAAGGCAGTAAAAATATAAAACATCTTGCCAAGATAGCAGCTAAATGGTTGTCTACATTTTCAATTTCTTCAAAAGTCAGAAGGACCATATCATTAAGTACTGTATTATAAGAATTTCAAAGGAAATCTTTTTTCCATCTGATGACCACACCGTTCCTCCTTCTTCCTGTCCACATCAGTGTTTGACTTCCTTTTTATTATATTTTTTGTCGCATTAAGCACATGGACCAAATTATTTATGTTAATCATAAAAAGTCATTTAAATAGATTTTTTTTTAAATTTATGGGGGAGAAAAATAACACTCTAGGAGAAAAGAAATGCATTTAGTTGCCTTCAGGCTCTTGTCTAATAATGGTCAGTTTGTAGACAGTGGGGAAACGGTAACGACTCTGTCAAGAAAGCCAGCCTCCCCTCTGTGGACGTGTTTGGCAGAAGTAGTAAGAGCTGTGCATTCTTTTAATCTGTAGCTTCCAGTGATTCCAAAATAATTCTTTCTTGCACTTTTTTTCAAGACTCTAATCCAATCCTGCCCCCAAAAGATCTTAATGAACAATCCAAAATGTGTTTCATTAGGATTAAGAAGTACATATCTGTACTTCAGGAACAAATATGAGTAAAAATAACACTCAGAGTCATATTGGTCAACTATTAAATAACAACTTTCAAAGTTTTGTGGCAATTCAGAGTTCTAAAACTGTATTTCCATTCTGCCACTTACTATCTGACTTCAGACATGTTGCTGGATTATTCTGGGTTTCATTCAGTTCTTGCTCTTTAAAATGAAGATGATTAATCTTTTCCCTTTGAATTTCAGAGCCTATTTTTAACAAGAAATAAATAATGTGAAAATACCACAGCTACATAAAGCCATAAATTATTATTAAGTTTATTCAATGAATAGACCAATGTATTATTGTTATGTTCATATCAGTGTAATGATAAGCTCTGTCCACTCTACCTTGAAAAAAATACCTAATATCTGATAAAATGAACAATGATTCTTTTTGTTTCTATTATTTAGCTCCGGGGGTTTGTTGAGATGGACAAAAACCATTTTAAAACTTATTAAATTTCTGTGACTATTTGCTGTGTTAAAGCAATTTGGGATAAAAAGAGACCGAGGAAATGATAATCCTCAGAGATTGAAGGTTTTTGAGAAAATGTGTTGCCTCTTCATTAAAAGTTTGGATGATATTTTTGTAAACTTATAGTCAGAGAATACAGGTGGTTGGATCTACTTACTGCCAAAGCTGTGAAGCAAAATGAGTGTCACTCCCTGAAGAGGGTTCTCTGGTTTGGGTCTGGGGTGTCCCCCAAAGGCTCACGTATTAAAGGATCAGTCCCGTGTTGGTGTTATGGGGGAGTTCTGGATCCTTTAAGAAGTGGGGTCTAGTAGGAGATACCCAGGTCATCAGGAGCCTTTGAAAAAGAAAGTTTCCTTTCTTTCGCTTCCAGCCATGAGGTGGGTGGCTTTTCCCTGCCATGAGCTTCCACCATGTAGCAGCACCTTGCCACATTCCTTAAAATAACAGAACCAACCAAGATGGACTGGAGCTTCTAAAACTGTGCACCAAAATAAGACCTTACTCCTTATAACTAGATGATCTCAGACATTTGTCATACTAGTGGAAAGCTGCGTAACATAGTCTTTCATATCCCTCAACAAATTGCCTCTCTATATAAAAGTATCATGAAGTAGGAATTTCTATACTTCTATGTGAAATAAACACAAGTGACTTTCTAAAAACTGAAGTCTACATCATTCTAAATAATGTATTTTACTAAATTTTAGCCACTTTTAGGGTGTTAGATAATGTCAGTCAGAACATGAATTTGGTAGATTAAAGATCAGGCTCTTGATAATGTAAGATAAATAAAAGCTACATGTTCTTTGTTTTTTTTGTGCTGGGACTCGAACTCGGGCCCTTGTACTTGCAAGGCAAGCGTTCTAACCACTGCACTAAACCCTCAGTCCCGGTACATGTGCTTTGACAGTCAGCATTTAACTCCAGTGCAGTTCTGTACATGCTCCGCTCTTTGCTGGGAAAGTGGGAGCTGAGAGACTATAGAGGCAAGTGCTCTAATTGCAAGGGGCACTCTGAGTTATATTCTGATACTTTGGTGTGAAAGTGAGCATCTTCAGTGACTTCTGTTGCTTTGGAGCTAAGTACTTCATCACTTAGAGTTGTGTTTAAATGACAGTAATTCATTTTCTATATAGCAAACATATCTTGATTAATACTAGTAGAAAATATTAAGGATGTTGGGGACTTAGTTGATGCATTTTATTTGTTTTAAACCCCTCTCAAATCATCAATAAACAACAATGTAATGTCATAAAACACATATTTACTTGGCACGTCATTATTTTAAATGCAACAAAAACTTTTGTTAGAATACCGAAAATATTTAATCTTTTTAAAAATTGTAGGTGGTTGCTATTTTTAATTCAGTCCTAATTTTTGTTGAAAGATAAAAACTGAGCTAAAGGAATTGCAAGAGAATAATCAAAGCAGTATGGTTACATGTTTGGGAGAATAAATTAATACAAATACCCAAGTACATGCAAGTAATGAGCTGGCCTTATGTAGATGCATGTACAAGCATATGCTCCAAAATTCAGTGTGGCAATTGTAGTGGGCTGAATGGTATTGTTCCCAAATTCGTGTCCATTTGAAACCTCAGCATGTGACTTTATTTGGAAAGGTTTTTGCAGATATAATAAAGGATCTTGAGATAAAGTTGTGTTGGATTTAGAGTAGGCTCCTACTTCAATCACTGTTATCTTTGCAAGAAGAGGAGAAGATACAAAGAGACAAAGAGAAAACAACGAGAAGACAGAACTTGGAGCTTCGCTGCCAGAGGCCAAGGAGTGCTGAGAGCCTCTCGAACCCAGAGGAGACAGGAAGCAGTTCCTCCCCACGGGTTTTAGGGAGAGTACAGCCTTAATGTTACCTTGACTACAGATTTTCAGCCTCTAGAAGTGTGCAAGAATAAATTTCTGTGATGTTAAATCACTAAATTGCTACTAAGTTTTTACAGCAGACCTACCAAACTAGTACATGAACACAGAGGCAGGACTTACAGTATTGTGAGATGAGAGCTTCAGTACTTCTTCCTCTCGAAAAGCAGTAGCTAAAATAAAAAGACTATTTCAGTCCTCTGGAAATGGAAAAGTCATAAAAATTGACAGGCAATTAATCATAAAACACTACTAAAATTTGAATAAGTATCATCCAAAACCTTCCTTGGGGCTGCCCCCATTTTCCAGTTTTGGGGGCACAATAGTCAGTTTAAAATAGAAAAAAGAGTAAGTGAATTGGAAGGTGGATCAATAGAAACTACCATTTGAAAGTCACAGAAAAAAAAAAAAAAAGCACAATGGAAAGAGGAGAGGCTTGTGGGACAACTCAAGAGCACCGATAGCACCTGCTATCCACCATTTGACTTTCCACAGACTCAGTTACCCATGGTCCATCATGAGCCAAAAATATTAAAAAGGAAATTCCAGAGAAAACCAGATCATAAATGTAATGCTCATAAAAAGCTCATTTAAATAACTTTTATTATAATATATTGCTATAGTTGTTTCATCTTCTATTATTGCTATTAATTTCACTGTACCTAATTTATAAATTAGACTTTATCATAGGTATGTCTGTACAGGAAAAAATCAGTAATGTGGGGGTTTTACCATCTCCAGTTGCAGGTGTCCATTGAGGGTCTTGGAATGTGCCCTGCCTCACAGATAAGAGGCGACTGCACTTTTGTAGTGGATGTTTTAGACAATCCTGAAAGAGGAGGGCTAGATTAAAAATATTTGAAGAAATAATGGCCCCAAATTCCCACTATTGATGAAAAACATTAATCAACAAATCCAAGAAGTTCAAAGAATTCCAAGTAGGATGGACACAGATAGCTGCAGCTAGAAATTCATAATCAAGCTTTTGAAAACCAACCAAAGCAAAGAGAAAATCATGGATGTAGCATATCAAAAACTGACTCACCCTGTATGGAAAATCAACTATATGATTGTTATAGTTTGTGTCTAGATGTCCCCCCAAAGCCTCCTGTGATAAGAGGTGACTGGATCGGAGGTGGCTGGTGTGTTATGCTGGGATTAAGGGTGTGCAATTACTGAATCACTGTGCTGATTGTTTTAGCAATGCCCTCATCCCAGCAGCCTGGATATAATAAGGAGGCACAGGAAGAAGCTGGTTAAGCCCCTTGCTTGCTCTGTTGCTTGCCTTGCTGCCTTCTGTCTGTCAGCCATGCCACCCTGCCTTGGACCCAGCCAATTGTGGGCTGAAACCTCTACAGGCCGTGAGCTAAATGAACCTGTCTTCCCCTAATTTTGGGTGTCGGATATTTCATTGCGGCAACGAGAGAAAAGTAACTAATACAATGATTAAGAGCTATTTGACTAGCCATTTAAGAAAAAAGGAGTTCAAAAAGGAATGAAATGAAATAGTCAAAGTGCTAAAAGGAAAATAGTCTCACTCATCTGCAGAAGCTAACAATGCTGATATCGTAGAAATTGAGAGTAGAATAGTGGTTCCCAGAGACTGGGGAGAGCAAGGGCCAGGAGGGTACAGATAGCCTGTCAATGGCAAAATGTTACAGTTACATAGAGGACATAGAGGAGTAAGTACCAAGTGTCCCGTGGCAGAGTAGGGTGAACATAGTTAATGTTAATTCATTGTTTATCTCAAGATAGGATTTTAAATGTAATCATCAAAAAGAATTGATAGAAGTTTAAGGTGACAGATACAATAATTATCCTGATTTGATCATCACCTAATGTATATATGAATCAAAATGTATTGTATCTTATAAATATGTACAATTATTATGTTGATTAAAAATTTAAAATATATTTTAAAATAATAGAAAAATCTAGTGAACTATTAAATACAAAAACAAGATTCTATGTCCAGTAGAACTATCCTTCAAAAAGAAAGAAGAAGTAAAGAAATGTGGAGACAGCAATAGAGAGCAAGAAAACGTGTTGACTGCAGACTAGCCTCACAGAGATACTAAAGGAAAGGTGAAAAGGAAATGATATCAGACAGTAACCTAAATAGGCAGGAATTGAATGGCACAGAAGAGGTTAATATGTAGGTGAATATAGGACAATAATAGCACAAAAGGAGGGAGAATGGAGCCCTATTGGCGTATAGTTCTAAGATTTTGCCAGAATTAAATTAGCATTAATTTATTTTATTCTGGCAAAATAATTGGGGAAAACAATTTAAAGGAAGAAAGGTTTACTCTGGGTCAGTTTCAAGCCATGGTCCATTGGCTCCACGGCTTTAAGCATGTGATAAGGCAGAAACATCACGGTGGAAGAGCGTGACCAGGAAAAGCTGCAGACCGGAAGCAGAAAGGAGCTAGAGAGCCCGAGAGCCCGCGAGCCCGCGCTGACCGGCCTCCTCCTTCTCCTGCCTTAGTCCCCGTCGTGCACCCGCCACGAGGAATGCTGCGGCCCACAGTCAGGGCGTGTCTCCTCCCTTCTCAGACCCACAGGCCAGGCACCTCACAGCGGCACCCAGAATGTGATTCACTGACTTCTCAGGTGTTTCTCAAATCCGATTAATTTTACTATTATAAAATGTATAATAATAAAACAGCTAAAAAGGAATTTAAATAATATACTAAAATTATTTATTTAACTAAAAACAAGGAATAAAGGAACAAAAAAGACATGAGTCATACAAAACACAAGTAGCCAAATGGCCAATGAAAAAGCCCACTTTGTAATAAAATAACTAGAAAGAAATTCTGATAATATATTAAAATTATTTACTTAACCAAAAATAGAGGAATAGAAGAAGAACAACGGACATCAACAAGAACAAAAAACAGACACAAGACATATAGAAAACAAAACAGCCAATGAAAAATCCCACTTTTTATTGGGATTTTCATCTCGTGATTAAACATATAGTTACATTTTATATAAACATACTAAATAATCAATAGGTATCTAATGCATTACAATAAACTACATTAAGTTTGAATGAACTAAACATGCCAAAAAAAGAGAGAGATAGAAGACTGGATGTAAGAATAAAAACGCGATCCAACTGTATGTTGTCTACATATTTAAAAACACAAGTTGAAAGTAAAAGATATATAATATACACATGGTAACCATAACAGAGGCTGTTATTATTAATATATAAATATATTAATAGAGACTAGGTTAATAAAGATAGAATTGATTTGAAAACAAGTTACAAGACAAAGGGGGACGTTTTATAATGATAACAAGGTCAATTCATTGGAAAGATAAGACAATGACAACTGTATGTGTAACTAACAACGGAGCATCAAAATCCATAGAGGCAAAATTTGAATTCAAAGAGAAGTAAACATTTCAACAATTATATTGGAGATTTCAATAACTGACTTTTAATAAATGATAGAAGAATTCAGACAATTAGCAAGGATTTGTAAGAGTTCGACAAAATTGTCAACTGGTAGTAACTGATATTTACAGAATGTTCTACACAACAGGAGCAGAATATGCATTTTTTAAGTGTGCACAAAACATTCTTCAGAAGAGATTATACACCAGGTCATAAAACAAGTTTCAATACATTTAAAATGACTGGAATCCTAAAATACAATAAAGTTAGAAAGTAATAGAATAAATTTTGAAAATGCCCAAATGTTTAATTGGAAATTTAAGGAAACACACTTTTAAATTACACACTGATGAAAGAAGAATTCATAAGGAAAATTAGGAAATATTTAAATTGAATGTGAACAAAAATACTATACATGAAATTTATAAGTGGCTCTAAGTGGTACAGCTACTTTGGAAAACTGCTTGACTATCCTTAAAAAGTTAAATGCAATCTTACCAAATCCAGCAATTCCACTTTTATGTGTCTAGAAGAGAAATGAAAACATATGCCCACAAAAATCTTTTACGTGAATGTTTATAGGAGTATTATTTCCTAATAGCATCAAACTGGAAACAAGTAAAAATCAATGGGTGAAAGAATAAACAAAATGCAGTAGATCCTTGTATATACTACATAATGGAGGATTTTTTTGGCAATGAGAAAAAAGAAACTATTCATACATCCTATAAAATGAATCTCGCAAACATTATGCTCAGTGAATAAAAACTAGATGTAGACGTCTACATATTGTGTGATTCCATTTATATAAAATATACAAGGGGCTGGGGATTTAGCTCAGTGATTAGAGTGCTTGCCTTGCAAGCACAAGGCCCTGAGTTCGATCCCTGGCACCACAAAAAAAAAAAAAATGCACTATATAAAATATCCACAAAAGGCAAATCTATAGAGACAGAAAGCAGATTGTGATTGCCTGGGTCTGAGGTTGAAAGGAACTTTTGGGGATTGATAACAGAAATATCTTAAAATTAGTCTTGTGTGATTGTTGTACAACTCTAGAAATTTACTAAAAATTATTGAATTGTGTAGTGCAATGGGTAAATTTTATGGTAGGTAAGCTATCCCTCAAAAAACATGTCCAAGAAATAATAACTAGCAAGGGACATTGGGTGGAGAAATACAGATAAAAAAGATTAAAGATGTCTTTGAAATTGCTGAAGCTGGCTGATTCATAATGGAGTCCATTCTACTATTTCTTCTACTTTTATTTATGCTTGAATATTTTCATAATAACCACATTTACAGGAATCAATATTAACACAAAATTAAAAAACAAGCTTCACTTCATAGACTTCTGGTAGCTAGACTGTAACTCTTCAAAGAGATAAAATTTCAAATAAATGTCTCATTAGATAAATCAACCATGAATTAACTGAAGTCAATTCAGTTTCAAACCACACATTTTGATTAAGCATGAACTATGTTCAGGTTTTTGTGTATGTTTTTCATACATTCCAGATATTTTTCTCTAGTTCCTACTTAGTTGAAGCTGATATTCAGGTCATTGTTCTTAAATTTGGTAGGTTTTGTTCCTTTTTACTGAACTTTTATTACTGTCAGTGCTAAAAATTTAGAAACATTCTGTTCAATATATCTCTCTAAGTGACCTATTTTTCCTATAAATTTTGTCTATAAATGATAGAAATTTCCATATACATAATGGGAAACATCTAATTGTGAAAGTAAAATACTTTGTAATGTAGTAAGATAATTGTGAAAGTAAAATACTTTGTAATGTGGTAAGATAATTGGGTTTTGGGAAAAGTAATTAGCCCCCCTCAGGTGATCCCCGCAGAGTCAGTAATTCAGTGCTGTGCTCTGAGTGGCAACAATGTCTCACTTTATAAAGGTGATTTATTCTAGAGATGACACTGTGAATTCTACTCATCAAGGGGCAGTGCCCTCTTTGAAGTACTCAGTCATACTACCTTCTTCACCTATCTGAAAATCTCCAGAGGAATAGGTCAAATGAGGAGCAATGGCAGAATATTTCGCTTTAGCTGCTTCCCATGAATATGGAATCAACTATGATGAGACTTTGTGCTATTACATCCATAGGTTTCATAAAGATATTTGTTTGGGGGAACTGATTAGAGCCAATAGAAGGTTGACTTGTGACAGTCCCTAGGATCATCATATCCCCAATACTACTAACTCCTAGAGTTGGGGCACAATGTCAGAAAATAAACATGAATTAAACATACTAACTCTCTGTACCTAAATGTAGAAAAAATCATGAAAGCTTCCAAAGGCTTACCAAGGCATAAAGGAATCTCTGAAACATTTGTCAAAAAAAAAAGAAAAGAAAGAAAGAAACTAAACCCTCAGGTGTTTCTGAAATTATCGTCCCTCTGTGATACCTGTCAAAGAACAGGAGTTCAGTAAAAGTGCATTGAACTAAATGTTGGATTTATCAGTATTATGCCTCAGGGAATATAGAAGTATTATGGCATGTATAATCGAGGACAAATAAAAAAAATGTGTGGGGGGGGTGGTGTGTGTGTGTGTGTGTGATGACTAAGGAAAAAATGTGAGAATTTCTGTCACTAGAAAAGTAGACTAGAGAATAAAGTAGAGAAAAGAATTAAGGTTACTACACAATCTACATGAACCATCAGAATATTTAATCTGGATGGAAAACCCTACCAACTTGGAAGAAAACAGGCGACAGATGCAAATACATTGGTCATTCGTAGTTTCCGTTGGAAATTAGAATCGAATTTCTGTTTTGTAGATTTATGTTCAGTCTTAATTTAGCTAACATCATTGTGTGACCTTGAGAAAATCAATTACCTTCTCTGTGAAGAAAAATGATTTCTTCTCTTGCACAATTAGAGCATGAGATAAGATAGGCATTTCCCAACTGTGCCTTGGAATGAAAATCTTAACAAAGTGCTCAGTTTGTTAGACCTGGACATTCATAAGCAAAGCAAGTGAATTTAGACACAAACCTTATACCTTTCACAAAAATCAACTATAATGATACGTAGATCCAAATGTAGAATGAAAAGGATAATGCTCCTGGAAAATAACGGAGGAGAGAACCTAGGTTATATTGGGTTTGGCAATGACTGTTTAAATAAAACACTAAAACCGTGATTCGTAAATGAAAAATTTGATACATTGGATTTCACTAAAATTAAAACCTCCTAGCTTGTGAAAGACTATTCAGAAAATGAAGTAAGTAACAGAGTGGGAAGAAGTATTTGTAAAAACATCCATCCGATAAAGAATTGTACCCAAAATATACAAATAACTCAGAAAACTCTGTAAGGAAATAAGCAAACCAGATAAAAAATGAACAATAGATATGCTCACTAAATGAGAGATACAGATGGCAAATTAGCTGATGAAAAGATCTTATTAGGACATTGCAAATGAAGATATCAATGAAATCCTACTATACACTTATTGGAGTGATGAAATCTAAAAAACTGAAAATAAATACTGGTGAGGATATGTAGCAACAGGGACTCTCATTCATTCCTTTTGGAAATGCAAAGCAGTTCAGCCACTTGGGAAGACAGTTTGGCAGGTTTTTAATAAACTTATTCTTACCATATGATCCAACAATTGCTTTATCAGGTATGTACCCAAATGAATTCAAATTTTTTATCCACATAAAAACCTTCATGTAAATGTTTACTGCCATTTTATTCGTAATTGCCCAAACTTGGGAGCAACCAAGAGAGTCTTCAATAGGTGAAAGAATAAGAGGTGGTACATCTGTATAATGGGACATGTGCTGGTCAAGTTTCCCCTCACTAGGACAAAATACCAACACCCACAATATTAAGGAGGAGAAGTTCATTTTGGCTCACAATTTCAGAGGTTTCAGTCCATGGTGGTGGAAAGCCACTCTAGTCATGGCATCTGGAAAGAAGAGAACAAAGCAAGAGCCCAAGAGGAAGTGGTTGGGGACCCAATACACTCCTTGAGGTCATGGTCCCATGACCCATCCAGACAGACTCAGATATGTGCTTTACTAAGCTCCTGGGCAGCCCTCAAGCCAATCAAGTCGATGCCTGAGGTTAACCACTACAGAATGATATTCACCGATAGAAAGAAATGAGCTATGAAGCCATTAAAAAACACAAATGAAATGAGTATGTAATACTAAGTGAAAGAAGCCAGTCTGTTGAAGCTACATACTGAATGATTCTGAATGTGTGACAGTCCGGAAAAGGGGAAACGATGGAGAAAGTAAGTCGGTGCTCGTCAAGAGTTCAGGGAGAAGGAGGGAGAGACGAACAGGGAACACAGTATTTTAGGATGGTGAGACTGCTCTTTATGATGCTGCAATAGTGGGTACATTATCATTGTATATTTGTAAAGCCCCAAAGAGGGAACACTAATATAAATCGTGGACTTTTAATTAATAATAATGTATCAATCTTGGCTCATCAGTTGTAACAGCTATACCACACTAATGCGAAATGTTAATTATAAGGTCAGTCGGGTAAGAGTGGAAGGTTAGGAAGTATATGAGAACTCTACTCTTTCTTGCAAAGTTTCTATAAATCTAAAATAGACACATATACACAAAGTCTGCTAGGAAAAAAAAATACTCAATGTAAAGAGGATTTTATGACCAAGTAGTTTTTGGAGATATTTCATACTCTGAGATTCTCTTCTTGATTCACCTAGAATACTAGTATGATATTTTATGAATATTGCAATAAACTATGCTTAATATTATTTATCGTAGTGGACTAAACTTATTTCATTGTGGACATTTTCCCCCCAAAGGAAAACTATTAACATCCTGAAAGAAATAGAGAAGATAAAGGGAGATTTGTGTTTGCTGTGGATGGGGAGCAGTATTTTAAAATAGATGATCAAGAAGATGGCATTAGAAGGGTAAAGATTTGAAGGAGGCAAGAGAGCAGCTGGCTGGTAGAAGACTTTCCGAGGGTGATGAAATGACAGGAAGGGAACGAGCTGAGGTCGGGGAGAGGGGTGATACACAGACGCAGGGATGTGAAGGTCATCGGAAGGGCTTTTCATTTTACTTTTCTGAAATAGGGATCTGTTGCAGGTGTTTGAGGAAATGTCTGGCTCAAGTTTAAAAGATTATAGTGATGAGAATGATTGAAATAGTTTAGACATCTAACCTGTAGTTGTGTGCTCATCATATCTAATCAGGTTAAAGTTAGCTCGGATTTAACAAGATCAAAATCATGGCAAAATTTCATCATGCCGAGATGAACCATTAAGAGCTGCCTAAGGTAAGCCTAAAAATTGATACAGAGATAAACATATGACCCAAGGGAGAGAGTAGCAACTAGAAAAGGAAAGTTTGTCCTCTGATTTGGGAATCGGATGACCTCGGCTTTATTCTCAAATGTATTTTCTTGCATGTACATCTCTTTTCTCCATCTTGTAGAAAGATTTCAGTTTCAGAAATGGAATTTGGCCTAGAAGATTCCACTTGTAGGTCAACTTCAAATTTCAGTGTAAGTGTACAAAAAATTAAACACATAGAAAGACTTTTGACCTAGTTCATATTTTCTGGGCCTATGCCATCAGTTACATGAGTGTGCTAACACCTGTGGACTGATTCTTGTATTCACTGCTTTTCTTCTCTTTTGCCTATTTTTACTGCTCTTTTGTGCCAAACATTTTCTTTCTCCCAATGTAGAATTTAAACAGTGAAATAAGACATTCCTACTCTCATACAGCTATATTTATTGCTTGGATGCTCCTTTCCTTCTTGGCTAATCCATGAATTTTATTGATATTTATTAAATATAAATTAAAACTATGTTCCCTGAACACCTGCTGAGTTTAAATCACTGGGCTGGGAGCTGAAATATAAACAAGTGCAGGAGTACCCTCTGAGCTCAAGGACCTTGAAATCCAATGGTCCTCTCACTCTAATGGGAACTTTCTTACCAGATCCTTGTCCAGGACATTCTGCAACATTCGATCTACAGCGTGGCTTTAGAGAACTAACCGAATATGACCAGAACAGTGCCTAGCTCTCCTTACTGCACTGGCATTAAGGGACATAGCAGATATAACTTTAGAAGTCCTCACATGTCTAGACAGAATAGTCTGGAATTACCTTTCACTTTTGATGAGTTTCTCTGTTCATTCTGATCTTGGAAAATCACTTTTAGGATTCAGACTTGCAGGAGTAGCATATATATGAAAGATTTATGAATAAATCCAGCACATTAAAAACTCATTTCTTTTTGAGATAGAGTTTGCTATATAGTTCAGGCTAGCCTTGAGTTCACTATGTAGCCCAGGCTGGCCTCAAAATCTCAGCAATCCTCCTGCCCCAGCTTCCCGAGTGCTGGGATTACAGGTACACACCACCATGCCCCACCAAAACTCATATTTAGTAAGTCAGTGACTGATCATTCGTTTTACCAAGATTCATAACTAATTACTTTAAGAGCTAAGATTTTTTATGCAGTCAAAATATGATTCAATCCATTAAATATTCACAATTAACATATTTCTCTTTAAGGATACAAGTATTATAGACAGAGACGTATAATTGTACCTAAGCCGTACTATTCACTCCTGTTAGCTCTGCAAAGTGAGATGATAATATGATTGGGAATGGGAGTTCCGTGAAGATAAAAATTAGTGCCATAGAAACCAAAGGCAATCATTGTACCAGAGAGAGAGAGAGTGACAGAGAGAGGGAGAGGAAGGGGGGGGAGAGAGAGAGAGAGAGAGAGAGAGAGAGTGAGAGAGAGAGGGGGAGAGTGAGATTCTGCTATAATTCTTCAAGGACATGTCATCAGAGAGAAGAAACAGGAGCTGGACTTTTCTGCCTCCTCCTTGAAGGACAGCCGTTAGCGAACTTTTAAAATGCTTGTTCTATTTTCTTTGATTGTGTCTACATTTTTGGTGTACAAATGTTATCTATATATGCAGAGATTTCTCTTGTGTTAGTCAGCTTTCCACTACTGTAACAAACACCTGAAATCATCAGCTTATAAGGAGATAAGGTTTATTTTGGCTTGTAATTTTGGGGATTTCAGTCCAAGATCATTTGGTCCCATTGTTTTGGCCCTGTGGAGAGGCGATACATCATGCTGGTAGTGTATGGCAAAATGTTCACCTCTTGGTTGGGATACAATAGAAAGAGAGGAAAAGGAAGTGTTGGCTCCCAATACCTGCTTCAAGGGCAGGCCCCAATAATGGGAAGAATTCCCACTAACTTTCACCTCCTGAAGGCTTTTCACTTCTGCTAGCACCATCGTCTGAAGACCAGGCCTTAAACACATGGACCTCTGGGGACACTTACCCAATCAAGTACTACACAGATAAACACACATGTGAGACATATTACTACCTAACATATAATTCTCTTTATATCTAGCATCTATCCATATCTTGGTGTATATGTGCAGCATAAAAGACTGTTTAAATAACTATTTTACACAAAAATCTATCCATTTTTAGTTGTAGCCCACTCTGGAACTGGTAGTTCCAGACTACATTATAAATAATGTATATTTATACATTGTAAGTAGTGTTATAATGTATAAAATCCACTTCACAGTTCAGGGGACTCAAAAACTCAAATGGCAAAGCCACCATCTCTACACGACAGACTGTGGGGAACAACCACACACACACACACACACACACACACACACACACACACACACTCACCCCTGCCTCCTCAGAGTTTATCATCTACTGACAAGTAAAAACTAGCTGTGCAGTCCAGTCCTCTACCAGGGCTCCGTTCAGCCACATCAGCTCCTGCCTGTGGCACAGGGAGGACACGGGCCGGCAGTGATACAGCCCTGCGTGTCCTGTGCATGTCGCACGTGAAGACCAGCAGCGGCTCAGAACCAGTTTAATCCGCTCTTGTCTGAAAGAAGATCCCCCGACCCCGCTCCTTTTCGTCTTTTTACCTCATTTTGAGGGAAGTAACCCTGCCTGGCCCCTTCTCTGAAAGGGAAGCAAGTAAGAAAACACGCAGAGCTCACCTGAATGAGGTCAAGCATCCTGGTCAGGAGTCTCTTTCAGGCCCCCACGCCCAGAAGCCATGATCTTCCCGGGGGGATCTGGAGGCTCGCAGGAGCGTTTGGCAGTGAGGACACAGTCTTGGCTCAGGAGAGCCTGACTCATTATTTTCTGGCAGTGTTTACATCCGAAGCTGCCCACTGAGATAAAAAAGATCATGTGTTCTGTGGTGGCCACACGTGACTGCGACCCGTGGTGTGCTAATGCTGCCTCCATTTCGCCAATGTGAAGACTCACCTGTTTTCTGTAATGTAACCTCTATGTCACAGCTGTCATGGCAACAAGCGCCGAGTTGCACAGTAGTTCTCCTTTTGGTCCTCTGTGATGCACTTTCGCCCTAATCAAAGATTGAATGATTAAAATGATTAGAAGAGCTAACCTCTACATCACTCAGTTCTGGGTTCAAATCTCAGTTTCATTACTTCACAAATGGGTGAACTTGAGCAGATCACCTGTGCTCTAAGTCTCAGTTTACTCATCTGTGCAACGGGAATATGAACATACCACCCATCACATATGGTTATTGTGAGGAATAAATTAGATCACTTGCTTAAAACGCTCTTCACAAAGGTGGGCATGATTCTAGCATAAGAAATGCTGATGTTTCCACCAGCAAATCTGCATCCGTGGCTCCTTTCTAAGATCTGAGTTATGAGCAACTATGTTTCTGCTGATTTACTCATTTGCTGCGACTGAACGCATGTGACTGGACATAGAATTTTCTGTCTAGAATGGGATCCTGGAAATAAGATTCTAAAATGTGGAATTTGCTGTGTGGAGAAGCTGGAGCTTTGGACAGTGAGGCCTCAGATATTTCAGGATGTAAATCTGGTGGCCCTGATACGGTAGCCAAACATTTGTTCAGATTGTCACCTGCTGTTCTCTGGGATACAGACCATGTGCCGCGGCAGCTTTGCTATTAGGCTAAGTAGTAGGACCAAATTCAAAGCCCTAGCATATGGCGATAGATTTTTTTTTTTTTCTGATGGAGAAATCTGTACTCAGACTAGAGTTAGCCAGTCTTCCCGCAGTAAAGGGGGATGTATTCCTTACCTGCGGCCTGCTTTCTAAATTAACTGAGAATCTTTTATTTTGGGTACTGCAATATTTTAAAAAGAAATTTATTCTTACCAAACTGAGTAGGCAAGGAGAATGACAGCAAGTCTGTAGGCTTAATAGGTTGGTACCTTAGAACTTTTCCATTAAGAATTTTTCAGAAAAATAAAAATTTGCATTATACTTGACATCTCCCCATCATTACCTCAAGGCATTAGCCATTAAGCTGTAGAACAGAGGACTGGGCAGGGCCAGAGATCAGGAAGTGAAGGTTACCCACTGATCTGCAGGCCTTGGTGAGTTACCTGTGGGTGTTCATATATGGAATTCATTTACCAAGAACAATTATTCCAACCTTGAAAATTCTCTTAGGTTTTAAAAGAGTTATATTGCCAAAGGCTAGGAACCCTTGACTGTTAAACATCTAATGCCAATACCTTACCCCAAGTTTGGAATAATAGGAAGTGGGTGCAAATATCTGTGGTCCCAAAAAGAAGTGACCTTCTACAATACCCACTTCATATGTGATCACGGATGACAACAGACAAGGAAGAATCTTCCAGGGACAGGGCCTGAGGATGCTGGAATGGGTAACCAAGGGTCAGCTCCTAGTCAGAGACAGGAGTCCTGGATTCTCCTGCCCAGCAGTGCCTGGTATTAACTCTGGCACTGTCCCTACTGGGTGCTTCCCTCTGTTCTTCCTTTGGATAGAAGTCACATCAGACCATTTCACATTACTATAGTGAATTCCCTGAGCCTGAGAACTTTACAAAGAAAAAAGTCTTCTTTAGTTCACCATACTGGAGGCTCAAGGGCCTATATCTGATGAGGGACCTGTTGCAGGAAGAGTCCTAAGGTCACATAGGGCATCATGTGGCAAGAGACGGAGGACACACATGTGTGCCTGTATCTTTTGTATCTGTCCCTCTTCTTATAAAACCGTCAGCATTCAATCATGGGTGCTCCTCGCTGATGATTTTATCTAATCCTAATTCCTCCTGAAGACCATACATCTAAACACCACAGATGGGTTGAATTTCCACCCTCTTAATGCCTCACAACAGGAATTCCATTTCAGCACACAAAGCCTTGGAAGACACTCTCAAACCATATCTTAGTGATTACATGCAGTTACTATTCCATTTACCCTGCTCCTTTTGTTTTTAACCATTAAATATTGAGTGTACTTGGGAAAGAGAATTTGTCATTCAGTTAACCAGGGACTTGTCTATGTGAAGTTTCAGCTAGATCTGATGGGAGAGTTGCATCCAGAGACCCTGAAGAACTGAAAGAAGCAACAAGTGAGGCTGTGGTTTTGGGAACCAGGGCTGAGAATGTTCTACCTTGAAAACGAGGCTATCTGTTAATGTGAGGGGCCAAAGACCAACTGGGGCAGACTTAGCTAATTGTCTGCCCAAAACGCACTCTCTTCTCATTTAGTAAATACACTCTGTGAAGTAGCATTATTGGTGCCCATTTCCCAGACTTCCTTGTAGCTAGCTAGGAATGGCCATGTGAGCCTCGAATCAATGAGGTAAAAGTAGAAATCTATTGGCAGCGCCTCCAGAGCTTTTATTTTTCAGAAATAAATAAACAAAAACAAATAATGAATAAATAAATAACTAGATTGGGCCTACTAGCATTTGTAACTTTCCCTTCATCCTTCTCTTCTGCCCGTCATGCTGTTTCTGAGAAGATGAGGATCTGCGTCCAACAAAGTACACTCTACCTTGACTCAGGCACATTCTGGTAATTGTCTTTTGGAGCAAAAGAAGAGTCTGCAGGGCATTTCCCTCATCTTCTTGACATCCTATGTGGAGGCGGGTACGAGTCGATATGCAGACATTAACATCACGGGTCATCTGCTCTTCTGTCTGTTTACAGGGGCTACATGAGAAGAGTCACTCAGGGGATGAAGCAGTCTGGCTTCGGTGTGGGCGCCGGCTGTTGAGAGGAGTGGTCCAGCTTTGTCTGTTTGAGCAGAGGGAAGCTGAGCTCCGTGACTCATGGAGACACTTTGTTCAGGCTTCCCAAATATCCATAGTGAAGCCTGTTGGGTTCTCCTTAGTCTGGGGAAGCATTTATTTGCCTTTCATATATTTTTAAAAATTTGCTAATTGCATTTCTAACAATGAGATGAGATATTAAACATAGAGTCTCCTTGTTTAATGAAGGTATAACTGAATCCTGGACAAGAAAAGCAACATGTTAGTTACCTAGATAAAAAATGAAATCATTTTGTTGATCTCTCTAGTGTTTCCCTGACTCTAGTCTTTCATTTTAAGAAATTACAAAGAATGAAGCACTTTCAAACATAGCAGTCTTCTGAGCCTCAAGTGCACCTAAATTTGGAATGCCTGAAAATGAAAGCAAAGATACTGAATTTACTCAGATCAGGCAGATTATAGTCTTCCTTCCTGGCATGAATAAGAATAATCGGAACCTTTACTTTAAGTAGCATTGTCAGATTTTGTAATTCTCCATCCCTCTTTAATCTTCTGAGAAAGAAAACATAAAATGGTGTATGAAAATGGGAACAATCTTCCTATTCCTGTTTCACCACCCCTTTGCTTTTATATTAGCCAGAGTTCTCCAGAAAAATGACAGGTAGATGGGCAGACAGAGAGAAATGTAGATATATAGATATGACGTATATATGATATCCTGTACATATATAGAAACAGCAAGATAGCAGCTCATATGATTAAACTGAAGCCCCAGGAAAGCCAAAACACGGCAGGCTAGAGACTCAGGAAGAGCCAGAGTTTTAATTCACTCTGAAAGCGGGAAAAAGCCCAGAGTCTCAGCTGGAAGGAGGTTAAACAGAAGGAATTTTCTGTACTCTACTTTTTTGTTCTGTTCAGACCTTCAACTGAGTGGATGAGGCCCACGCTCATTGTGGAGTGTGTCTTAGTCCTCTTTCTGTTGTTAGGACAGAACGCCTGACGTATACAATTTAAAGAAGGAAATGATTTATTTTTGGCTCACTGTTTCAGAGGTTTCAGTTCATGGCTGACTGGTTCCAAGGCAGAAACAGCGTGGTGGAAGGGCATGGTCAAAGAAAGCCACTCGGCTTGTGGCAGCCAGATAGCAGAGAACAGGGGAAGAGCCAGAGGCAAAGAGGCCAGGGACCAAGTGTAGTCTTCAAGGTCATGCCCCACACGACCCTCCCACAACAAGAAACACACTTTTCTAATCCCCTAGGCGTTTCTTAAACCAATCAAGCCAATAAGATTAACCATCACACAGAGAGCATTTTGCTTTACTCAGTCTACTGATCTAAATATAATCTCATCAAAGAACACCCTCATAATCAGAACAATGTTCAACCAAATGTTCAGGTACTTCATGGGCCAGTTAAGTTGACATATAAAATTAATTATCACAGTTTAACAGAAATTAAAAGTTAGGTATTGACATTAAATAGTAAAGCTGGGATTCAAATCCTGTGATTCTGAATCCAGAAACTGTCTACCAATCTTGCTTTATATAGAAATCCAAAACTGGGCTGAGAAACAATTTAATTCTGCATGAGAATACTCATTCAGGGGGCTAAGCACTCTTAAAGAAGAAAAAAATGATGATTTATTATGTATATCCTGAGATTACCAGAAATCTTCTATCCTCATACCCAGTACATGTAAGTGAAAAACTATCCTTTAGTTTTTCTTTTTGTAAACAATTTACACCTTTCTAAGATGTATAGACTCAAGCCTGTGATATATACACTAAAATACAGTTTAATGTTTAAATGTCTCTTATTTTAGAAAGTTACACATTCTTTGTTTTAAATTCTTAATTTAATCCATGCATTTTGTTACTTCTATGAATAAGTTAATAAACTTATTTAAAAATCAGCAGTATCTGTTATGCTGATCAGACATTGCTAAGTGGTAGGAATACAAAAGCAAGCACAATACATTCTCTTCCTTCAAAGAGCTCATAGTTCAATAAGGGATTCAAACAAATAATTAAAATCTAGTGGGATGATTGTTATTATCACTGTGTTTACATGGTGATGCGAGACCATAGCTATTAGATCTGATTCTGCCTAAAGTAGAAGGTGGGTGAGCAGAAAAGTTTGCACACAGTAAATATTCATTGCACACCCACCATCTTTCAGACACTACCCTGAGGGCTGGGACACAATGGGTATAAGAACAAATGCTGATAAGAAGAAGTGGAAAAAGAACTCTCATCAGTATTAGTGGGAATGTAAATTAGTAAAACCCTTGTGGAGAATGGTGTGGAAGTTCCATGAAAAGTAAAAATAGGTCCACTGTATGGTCCAGCTACCCCAGCTAGCCAAAGGAAATAAAATCAGCATATGAAAGAGATAACTGCACACCCATGTTAAATTCAGTGCTACTCACAATAGCCAAGATATGGAACTAACCAAGGTGTCTACTGATGAATGAATGTGTAAAGAAAATGCAGTATATATTTCTGAAGGAGTATTATTCAGCCATAAAGAAGACTAAAGTCCTATCATTTGCAGTTAACTGGATGGAACTGAGGACACTATGTTAAGTGGGAAAAAAAAAAAGAAATACAGGAAGACAAATAGCACATATTCTCTCTCATATGTGGAAGTTAAAAGAAAAGCCAGGCACGGTGGTACATGCCTATAATCTCAGCTGCTTGGAAGATTGAGACAGGAAGATCCTAAATTAGAGGCCAGGCTGGGCATTTTACCAAGACTTTGCTTCAAAATAGAAAGGGCTGGAAATGTAGCTCAGTCCTCCAAGGATTCAACATCCAGTACCCTCCCCCCACACCGATTTACACGCACAAAGTAGACCTGAATGTGGATAGTGTTACTAGAGGTTGGGGAGTATTGCTGGGGGTGATGGGTAAAAAAAGGTTGGATTTAATCAGTACATATCCTATGCACGTATGGAAATGGCACACTGTGTCCCATTAATATATACAAAGAATGCATGTTAATAAAAAATAAAAAGAGAGTCCTTATAGAGCTTACCATCCATAAAAGATGAGGATGAATTTGTGAGAAGGAAGTGTTGTTAGTGTATTCCTAGCAAGGGAATAATAAATATGTGCTAAGATATAAAAACATGGCTTGTTTAGAAAACTACAAAAGATTTCATTGTACCAAGGAGGGGGGAAGAAAAAAATAAAAAGATGAGGGAAAAAAAATCACAAATGTTAAATGTTCCTGAATGGATTAATTCATGCTGTTTTACATGAGGTTAAGAACACTTAGAGTATTTCACTTTGAGAGTAATTTAATCAAATTCCTATTTTTTATTTTTTTTAAAATTTTTTATGTTTTTTGGTGCTGGGGATTGAACTCAGGGCCTTACGCTTGTGAGGCAAGTGCTTTACCACTGAGCTAAATCCCCAACCCCAAATCCCTATTTTTTAAGGATAATTCTAACATCTAAATGGAATTGGATATAGAGACCCTACATATAGATAGGAGGGAGACAAATCAGCCAATGAATATATATATATAAAGTTTTAGACTATATTATTTGAAAATATATATATATTTTTGAATTAAGGTTTTAGAGTAAGGCATGCGTATTGGAGAGGAAATTTCAAAATACGCTTTAACAGAATTAATGAGATTTAATGTCCAAAATAGCAGAGGAGTCTACCAATGAAGGCTATAAATGATTCTTGAATTTTGGCTTTGGGTGCTTGGGTAATTAGTGGTTTTAATAATAAAGATGAGGAAATTAATTAAAAACTGAAATGAGGAGCAAATGGGTGGCTTAAGGAGGGGAAAAAATTCCATTTTGTAGATATCGAGTTTAAAATTATGGCTAGATATTATAGTGCCAGAAAGCAGTTAGCCGCATGGGTTCAGAGCTCAGGAAACTGGAACTGAGATGTATTTGTAATGCATTAGCAAGAATAGTGAAGACATTGAGAGACTGAGATTACTCAGGGAGAGTGCTCAGAAATTTTAGCAGGCGGTGAGGGTGCTGTCTGGGGTACATCAGCATTTTGAAAGTAGTGGAACAAAGCAAACCATTGGAGAGACCGACAGATAAAGAGTATGATTGTAAAGACAAGAGAAGGAAAAGTTTCAGAGAACTTGACAATAATGCTGACTGTTGCATGAGAAATGAGGTAAAGCAAAATGAAGAGTGCTTAGATCTGGCATGTTGATGACTCACAGCTTCCAGCAAGGGTGAAGGGATGAAGTGCAGAAAGCCAGGTGGACTGAAGAATAAATGAGAGGAATGAGTAGTTGTAGGTCTTAGGCCATGTCGTGCCACTATCACAGAATATCAAAGATAATTTATGAATGGACAAAAACTTACTGGCCCACCCTTCTGGAGGCTGGGAGTTCAAGGCCGAAGCAATCTGGCAACTCTGGCGCCACACAGGACCACAGATCCTGTGTCCTCCAGAGGGGAGCAGCATTTTGTCTTCATGTGGCAGGAGATGGGAGGAGAAGAGACTCATCCATCTCTGAATATTGCTGCAATGGCAATCAATTCCATCATTAGTTTCAGAGGGGACAATCATCCAAACCATAGCGCTTGGCCATGAAGGAAAAAAGACAGGATAACTGGAGGAGTTTTCAGAGCAGAAGGCTAACTTTTCTTTTTTTATGGTTTGCTTTGTTGTTGGTTTTACTCTGGTAGGGAAGAACTGAGTAAAATTATACGTAGGCGGGGTAAAGTCATGGGAAGCAAGTTCCTAATGGGTTAGGAGAGAATTCATAGAGTAAGAACAAAAGACAAGCATTGATGAAATTTAAAGACTAGCCAAGAAGGAATAGCTCACTTATTCTGGAACCTGGATAAGAAGCACCTAGAGAACTTTAACAAAATATTAATGTTGAAACTGTCCTACTCCACTGAAATCAGAATCTTTGTGAGTGGGGCCCTGGTATCAATATGCTTTAAAGTTCCCCAGAGAAATTCAACGAGCGGCAAGAATTCTCTATAACAAAGACATATACAACCTTGTGAGAAATGTTAACAAGCGAGGAGTATTTTCAAGGCTAGAATATATAACAGGATCTTGAAATGGTTGTCCCCCAACCCTGGGAACTTGCCAGGTCTTTATTTTTCATGTTTCTTTCTGGCATCTGACAAGTTACAGGAATAAAATGTGGAGGCTTTGAAAGGGGTCTAGACCAGCTTGACAGTGGTGACCGAAAAGGTTGAAATGTTAGCCCTCCAAGGCCTGAATTTTAATGAGTTGAGTGAATTTTGCCTGAAGAGAAGGCTGGAGTGACACTTAATTACAGTCATTGAGGAGCGATCAGATTTCCTTCAGGGGAGGTGGAACAGCTGTTTGTGGTATTTGCTCAGGCCAAGACAGAGGGAAATGACTTATAATTCAGCAAGATGCTAATTAAAAATGAAGAAAAACCCTCTGATCACATCTATATAGGTTTTGAGATGATACAAAATATCCAAAGAGGATATTTTCTTTAGAAAGTGTAGATAATATAGTTATGGAAATGATTAAATTCCAGGGACCTTTTTGATCTTCAGTAAAACTTTTACATTGACATTATCTCGTAAACTTTTTATGATTTCTATGAGAAATAAATGAGACAGCTGTAACTTTTGGATAGTATTTCACCACACACATGTGCGTGCATGCAAAGCTAAACATAAAAGCAAAAGACCAGTACTTTGAATTTACAGTACTTATGTTTGACTGTTAGCAGCAGAACATGTGACTCCAGTGACTTTACAAACAGGACTTTTCACATAATAAAACCATTGGAGATAAGTAGCTGTTAGTGTTGGTTCAATAACTTGACAATGACAAGGTCAGAAATCTTGTGATTCATTTGCCATTTATCCTTTTGCCTTGTGTTCATTACTGGATGTTACATAAGGCCCCTTCTTTCTTGGCATCAGTCCACATTCAAAGCTACAGAAAGAAGAGAGAAGGGCAAAGGGCTATGTGGCCTACACATTTTCTATTTTATTAAGAAGGCATAAACTGTCTTGAAATCTGCTTCAGTGGATTCTGCTGAGAGTTCTCCGGCCGAAAGCTAGCTGCTTATCCAACATGCATTCTCCCATGGTCCCCAGTAAGAACCCAGTTTTGTGTGGAGTGGTGCTATACTCAGTTAACAGACTATATTTCCCAGCCTTCCTTGCAACAATGGGCTGTTGCTGAGATGGCTTGGGTATGGCTTTAAGGAAAGTTCCTTAGGAGCTAACTAGAATACAACATTCCTATCATCTCCTTTTAATTTCCTGTAGCTGGTTGCCCATCATGGTTGGGGGCCAGCAGATTTGTTTCTTCAACTAAGGCAGTGGTGGATCACCACCTGTTCTGGTTTATATCCATTGCAGATGTCCCCCCAAACCTCATGTGTTCATAGGTGGGGCTTATAAGAGGTGTTTGGATCATGGGGATATGATAATGGATTATAGGTATGAGAACTGGATTGGTTCCACTGATTGGTTTAACACAGGAAGCCCATCCTGGGTGTGGGTGGCACCAACTGATAGATGTGTAGCTTGTATGGCGTGAAAGGGAAAACAGAAGGGATGCTGCCTCCTGCCTGCATGGCATGGACTGTTTCTTCTCTGCGATGCCCTTCTACCATGCTTCCCGAGGACTGAAACCTCTATAAACTGTGAACTAAAATAAACCTTTCCTTCTTTAACTTGTGGGCATAGGGTATTTTGTTCCAGCAATGAGAAAAGTAACTAAGACTCTATCTCCTAATCCCTTCCATTTCCTGACAGGACACAGGGAAGGGATGAGTCCTGGAGCAGACCCAACTCAAAGAGAAATGGAAAAAGATGGTCCTGGACTACACATTTTCAGTCCCTTACTCCACATTCACCACCCTTGCTTGGTGAGCAAGAGGCCAGGAGTGACCATCTGGTGAGCTCCCTCCACAGGGAGCAGATACCAAGAATAGAGAAGCAGTATTCACTCACCAGCCTTCCTTAGATTTCTAGTTTTTTAAAGCCCACTGGACTTAACCACCTTGAGAAAGAAAGTCAGTGATTTTGCAGGACAGCCTTGCTTTCAGCATTGTCTCTTTTTACACCTTTCTAGGATCTCAGATGGACAGTTTATAGTTTTACCTTTGAAGAAGTTTGAAATGAATCATAACAAACCATTAATGAAATTAATTCTGAGTCCACACTCTGAGACAGGAAACTCATTCCCTATTCTGCACAACCAGTCAACTGTATCTGCAAGTTCTACATCTGTGGATTCAACCAGCCACCGAACACATACTTAGCGTGTTTTGGTTAATGATGGTTGCATCAGTACTAAACATGTACAGACTTTTTCTTGTGATTATTTCACAAGCAATACAGCATGACAACTATTTACATAGCATTTAAGTTGTATTAGGTATTGTGTGTATACCATTTTATACAAAGGACTCGCACATCTGAGGATTTGGTATCTGCAGGAAGGATCTGGAAGCAATTCTCCTTCAAGGGAAGACTATAGTTTATTCTCTGTTCTGTTTGCTGTCCCAAATCACGTCCTGCCTCATCTCCAAACAGACTTTCTTAAATTCTGTAATGAGACTGACTGACAACATCATCACACTTTGATGATAAAATGTCAACCAAAGATTATAACTTCCCTCTCATTATTATGGCCACAGGGCACAATTGATGCTGATAGGTTAATTTATCTTCCCCATATAGCATTTAAGTAGCATGTGAGGCATTGCTACATTTATGCAAAGTCAAACAATTTGCCAGGATGACTACCAAGTAGCTGGGTCCTGTCTGGGGTTTTATTGCTACTCGGTTTGCTCCACTTGCCTTCATTTTTAGAAAACTCATGCTTCTGGACAGTGCTGACCTGGGCATGGGCCCTGCCCAGTGGCCTGAACATCCATGATCTCTTTGGAATGTCTATTAGTCACATGTCACATGACTGAAACCATTCCTTTTCCTAAGGAATCGCTTAAACCTGTGCAACCCACCCACTGTGGAATACTTTTCCCCCTCCTCTACTTTCGTTTTCACTGGTGCAGCAGATGTGGTTGATTTCAAAGCATTGGAATTTAGCAAAGACTAGATTTTCTGCTGGTTTGCTTCAGTATCCAAGGGTCTAAGAGCATTTTCTTCTGTGCCACTTTCCTACAAGAGTGGGATACAGCTCTGCTGTGTCTCTTTTCCTTTTAGAATCATTTCCTGTCTTTGGAACACTTTAACAGCTTTACCTGCCCTTTTCTTTCTTTAAAACTCTCCAGTCGCTACATCTGCTTGGAATTTACCCAGCCACCTCTTCAGTATTTAAAAAACCTTCAGCCTTTGGATAAGCTATATATTCATGGTCATCCATTCACTAGTTGCTCCTTGGCCCCAAAAGCAGAATGGAATTTGGGCAGTGGCTCTAGCACTTTCCACCTAGGTTTTGCATTAATAATTTAAAGGTAAAATTTCCCTAGTGTCTTCAGCACACCTAGAATGTAGCTGCCTTGAAATTTAAAAGCAGTGATTGTTTTTTGTTTTTTTCTGTCCACAAATGCCTAAAAAACTTATGTATGTAAAGATTTTCTTAGCTCTAAAGTGGAATTCTTATCTCAGCTACAACTGCTTAGAAAAATCATATGTTCTAGTTTAAGGTCAGGCTGAGGTGACCAGCACGCCATGACACATAGTACTTTGGTGGGGTAGTTACACAGTTCTCCAATACAAACAGCGGCTCATTGTGGACAAAGCTGTTGCAAGCAGATGTGAACCACTAAGGTTAAAAACTCCCACAGAGCTGTGATTAAGGCTTAATCCACATATCTTGGTAAAGACAGATAAAGCTGAGTAAGTACAGAGTTGTAAGAAAGAGCCTCTGGGTTCACCTTGGCTTCTCTAGGTCATCAGTGTCAAGGAGATGTTCTTACTGAGGTCCCAGTTCCTATATCTTGGCCTAAACTAAAAATTTGTGCTGTGTTATTTTAGTATGGTTCTCAGATTTCTGGCTCAATATGACAGATGCAGAACAAAGTACTTTTCTCCCTGCTCAAACATTGATCTGATTGACAAAAAGAAAATAAAGGAGGCATATGGTAAACATGTGTCATTTTTGTCACTAATAAGGCTGTATTTAGACTACGACCTATATCTGTGGGGCATCTGGGATTCTAACGAGGTAGACCATCTTACCCAGATATAAACCAGTTGTCCTCCTGCAGTTCCGCATCTGAACTGTAGGGAGAAGACTTCCACCAACGGGGTGCAGGGGCCAGAGCAAATTCCTGGGTCTCGTTGCCCCTCCAGTCCAAAGGAAAAGGAAACTGAGGAATGGGCTGGTGCACATACCCACTGTAGGTCCCAGAATCACCAATTAGTTGAAGGTGCTTCTTTGTTAGGAAGAGGTGAGCGTTACACCAATGAAACTCCTTCTGTGAGGAAGGACACACTAGACTCGAGATCAGGCAGTATCTACCAGATTGTAGCGTTAAGTAGCATTAATATTGGAATTTGTACCTGGGCTGCACAAATCCAAAGCCACTGCACACTGATGCCTCTAGCAAACCGCCTCCTCATTTTTGTATCTCTTTTGCTTGTGCTCTTACTACATCCATTCTTGCACTGTGCTGTTCTAAATATGGCTGACTCCCCACCAGGGAGAGATCATGACTTTATCATGTCTGATCTCCAGCTCCCGGTACAGGGCCTACTGCATGGTAGGGATTCGGTGTGTGCTGGTCGAGCCCAGCTGGACCAAAGTGCTGTCTTTAGAAGGAAATTATAATTGTTCCTGTCCTGATTACAATTGGTGCATAAAATATCATCTCCGAAGTAGGAGATTATAACCACCATTTTGTTCTCCTTGTGATTTTTATGGGTCAGTAATTCTGGAGGAATTATTGCGTGAGACTATGCTTGCTTGGGGTTTCTGGTGCTGTTGTATTCAGACATCAACTACGGTCACATGCAGCTTGACTGGCTGGCCATCCAAGATGGCGCTCATGTGTCCAGCAGATGATGCTGGCTGTAGGGCAGATGGGGGCTTAGCTGTCAACCAAACTGCCTAGTCTCGTGAGAACTAACTTCCAGAGCACGCCCACAGTGACCTGCGGACCTTCCACTAGGCTCCGCCTCCCAAAGGGTCCTCCTATCTCCCAGTATTATCACCTCAAGGACCAAGTTCCCAACACATGAACTTTTGGGGAGAAGCAAACCATATTCAAATTATAACAATAGCTATTTGAATTGTTTTCAGTTCAGGGCAGTGATTTTCAACCATGGATGATTTTTCTACACCAGTGGACAATGGCAATATCTGGAAACACTTTTGGTTGTTATATGTAGATGTAGGGACTTGCCATTGGAATCTAGTGAGTAGAAGGCAGGATACTACTAATCATCCTACAAAGCACAAGAAAGCCCGCAACAATTCTTCAATCCAACTTCTCAATAATGCTAGGGTTTGGAAACCCCATCAGATTACAGTAATCTGATGACAAACAGTGTTGTATGCAAGTTTAGTGACAAATATATATCTTCAGTAAATAGTAATTTCGGAGTAATAGAATAGCACATATGGAGCTTCAGAATATATGAACAATTTTCCAAAGGGATTTTATCAATTTACATTCCCATCACCAGCATAGAAGATTTCCAGTTGCTCTACAGCCACAGTAACATATAATCTCTTCAATGTTTATAATCTGGACCTTTACAGTGGTTGGGGAGCTATATTTCTTTGTGCCTTTAATTTTCATTTATATGATGGCTGATTATTATGAACATTTTTTTCCTGTTTGCTGGCCATTTAAATGTCCCCTTTAGTGGGGCCGGGATATAGCTCAAATGGTAGAGTGCTCACCTAGCAAGTGCAAGACTCTAAATTCAATCCCTAGCACCATCCCCCAAAAAGGAAGGGGTTCTACTAAATGCCTCCTTTAGTGAAATGTTTAAACATCTTGCTCAATTTTTTATTAGGTTTTCTGATGTTGGCTTATTTGTTTTCAGAATTTCTTTGCACATTGTGTGTAATCATCCAGATCCAGGGCTTATTTCTTAGTGCAACCGAAGTCCATACATATGCAACCTGAAGTGCAGAATGCTCCCACCGTTTAGGAGGACATTTTAAGCACCAAGAACATGAGTTGATGGGTTAAAGTTTCCCCTTATTATGCCACCCTTGGACAATCATCCTGCAAACAGGTTGTGTGTTTCCTCAGCAGGTTCCATAGAACTGAGCAACCAATTGTCCATATTGGAGGCCACCTAAGTAATTATATGCCTAAACTCCAAAGTCAAAACACCCTTCCAAGACTTTGCTGATGAATAATCTGTTCTGATTCTAAGTGGGGGGTATCAAAAAATTACAGGTGCTGTTTCTGTGCTGATTTTAATTGATCATTTGATTGAAAATGCTTTTGTCTCTCTGAAGAGATCTCAACAAAGCCAACAATGTCTATACTCTGTGGCAGAAGATAGTATTAACATTTGGAAAGAATGGATGCTTGTGTGATAGTCACAGTTGAAGTTCTCTTAAGACAGTTTCCCTCCTATAACTCAGATAATCCTTTGACTTGCTTTGAATATCATACAGTACTTTTTAACAAAGAGCTAAAATTTCTCCTTTCCACTTTTCACACATCAACAGATAACTTTGAGCATGTGTCTCTTGTATTTATAGCATTATGCTTAACCCTTTATGTATGTATATCAGAAAATCTTCACACATGAAATAATAATTTTTAGTTTTATTTTACAGATAAGAAAATTGCTCACAGCAGTTTAGCATTCCACTCAAGATTATGTAGCTAATATGTGCTGAAACAGAAATTCAAACCTAGGTCTTTTGAATTCAAAAATTCTGTTCAATTAACTGCAAAGTTTCATCGCTTCAGGTTGATTGCAGTTCTCAATCAAAACATGATATGTTTCCTGCAGACATCACATGATGAAGTTTCAAGGACATGGAGACAGCCACTGTGTTGTTCCCTAAGGCTTCTTCTCAATTTTTTTCATATGGAAGAGGAGGAGGAGGAAGAGGAGGAGGAGGAAGAGGAGGAGAATAGTGGCTTACCTAGGCCAGCTTCCTTTATAAAATACAAAGCAGGGAAATCTCTAGGGAAAAAAATGCCATCCACCAGGACAGGAACAGATGGCCCAAGCTTAGAAGGAGCTAGGCAAACGCCACCAGGCAACTGGAGCCTGCTCCAAAGCATACAGTGGGCTAATAAAAGAAAACAAACAGTTAGTAACCAGTATTGAATGAGATAACACGAAAAAGAACTACAGCCATAATAATAGGGTTTTGAGTAGGCCAGGGAGAGCATAAAGGGAATCTTACCCATATAACAGTGTGGTTATAGTCCTGTTTTCTCCACTTGAGGATGTTAAAAATCTCTGTTTTATTGCTAGTGACTCGTGGAAGGCAGAGATTGGGGTGAAATGACCAGGGGCTTCGGGGCGGCACATACCTGCGTTTCAAGGCAAACATTTCTACTCAGGACTTGTAGGTCTTTGGGAAGTTTGTTTGATCTCTGGGGTTCAGTTTTCTTATCTATAAAATAAGGTTGAAAAAGAGCCTGCCTCTGGGGGTTTTGTGAAGATAGGTGTCAGAATGAGATGGCAGTTTGCATGTCAGCTTTACTGGACTGCTGTCAGGATCAGCGCCTAAGGGGAGGGGAGGAAACAAGACCATCTGTGTGGCTGCAACAGAAACCTCATCTCCTACAGGAGATGTGTCTGGCAGGACCCTCCACACTTGTCCTGCCCATGGCATAGGCCAGGTCTCTATTGCTTCCTCTTGGACCAGACGTTGGATGTGAGCTGCTTCCAGGGAGAATGTGTAGCTTTGGGCTAGGTCTATATCTTGAGCAGATTTCCCAAGAGCTGGGAGAGTGAATGCTTTTGCTGTAAAAGGAGACCTGAGGAATGACCCACATTTTCTACTAGAGCCAGCACATACAAGTCCACAATTCAGTGGATTTCACCTCCTCTTCACAGAGTCTTGTGTCTTTCTCTAAGAGACCATGATTGAACTTCAAACTTCCCCCACTGGATTTACTGTAGCTGTCCCCTGCCTTTCTGGTCTCAGTCCCGGCTTCTTTCCCTGCTAGCTTCTCAGGAAGACCTTGCCACTCAACTCAGAGTTGGAGAAACTCCTGAGAAACAGCAGCTTTCAAAGCCCAGGCTCTGGAACTACTTACCTTGGGCATCTTTGCACATTTCTATTTATAATTGCTATGGTCTAGATACTGGAGTTTTGTCTCCAGATATAAATCTGGCCCCCCAAACTAACAATAGCCAGATAGATGAGGTTAGAGCTGACAATAGAAGACCCACTGAAGGTTTTGGTCTGGAGGTCAGATCTTTTCCTGTGACAAGGTAGAATGAATGAGTGACCTGGCTGGGAATAACTAGCTAGCTGCCATACAGTACTTCCCACAAAGCCTCAAAGATGATTATTTTATTTTGTGCACTGATCTGTAAATAATCCCATAGGAGAAGCTTGTGTACTCTGCAGAGTTTTGTGTAGTGTAACCCCCTAGAACTCATACCTCAGAAGGTGACCTTATTTGGAAATGGGATCTTCACAGATAAAGTTTGTAGTTAAAGATTTCAAGATGAAATCATCCTGTATCAAGTACAAGCTCCAAATTCGATGACTGGTGTCCTTATAAGGTGAGTAGAGGACATAGCGAGATCCATAGAAGGAAAAGCCGTGTGAAGAAAGAAGCAGGGATGGGAGTAACATGGCCAGGAGCCACAGAATGCCCATGGTCGCCAAAAGCTGGAAGAGACAAGGAAGGATTGTCCTGAAATTCTCCAGAGAAAATGTGGCCCTTCTGACCCTTTGATTTCACACTTCTAGGCTCCAGAACTGTGTGAGAATAAGTTTCTGTGATTTTTCATGGCAGTCTGGGAGACAGTAGCATGGTTAAACTGGGAACCACTGGCCCTTTTCTCTGAGACAATTTCTTATGTAAAATGAGAGGTTCAATGCAAATCGCCTCTAAGATCCCTTATCTTTGTCAGTATATGATCCTAAATCATGACCCCCCTACAATGATCTTGATGCTGGCCAGCACCCAGGCTGTTACTCAGCTCCTTCAACATGCCTTTTAAAAATTCTTTTCTCCTACAAACCTTTTAAATAAAATGCATTCTAAAGTGACTTCAATTTTGATTTTTTTTTTCGGAAATATATCCTTTTATTTTTATTTTTTTAAAATTTTTACCAAGAACATGCATTGGTACATTGTATACATAATGATCATAATCAACATGGTTATTTTGTACCTGTATATGATACATCTTGGTTTTCCTCCCTCTTCCCCCCTTCCCCTCCCCTCCCTTCCATTCACCCACCCCTCCCTATTTGCAACAAGTGTAGCTACACTTTACCATTTTTCCCCTTTCATCTTACTTTTCTTTTAACCTTCTTCTTTATCCTCCTTTTCCCTATCTAGTTCTCTCTTTTGAATATTATCTCTTTTTTTTTAAACAAAATATCTATTCTACCCCTTTGTCCTTATTTACACTTATGGTTTCCTTCATTTGCTCTTGCCATTTGTATGCTTCCTGAGCCCCGCACTTATAGCACAAATGATTGCATGAAAAGTTAATGTAAGCGTTTGGATTTGCCTCAGTTTGTCACTTTCCGATGGACCGTGTCAGTAATGCTTGGGCCCTAGAGAGAACCTGACTCAGAAATAGGTGATCACATTAGTAGCCTGGAAAAGGTTATGAAAGGCCGCAATTGGTACAGCACAGATAATGCCCATGTGATTGGCCTTTTTAAAACTTTCACAGGACAGCACTCAGAGCAACACCTCTTCCTCAAGGAGCAGCAGAACTAAAGCAATATAAATGTGGAATTCTATCCCTAAAACACTTCGATCCTCAGTGATCAGAAGCTGGATCTAATTAAGAGTCATACTCTCTCCCTTTAGAGAACTTTTTAGATGCCCTTGCCTGAATATTAAAGGCAACAGGAAACTGAAGTAAAGACAGGTTAACAAACTCATCCTGGGCGACCCATCAATGAGTAGAGGAGCTAGATTCAAACTGAATGCCGTCTGACTCAAGTGTGTGCCTTTCATCCACACCCTACCCCACTGCCTCTTCACTTGGCAGGTGGATTAAATGGAAGAATGAAGACAGTAAAACCTGTTAAGGTATTGTCTTGTAATTGTCTTGTTGCAGTTGTCTAAGGCAAGAAACACACACTTGGATGGAGGTGAAAGTAATGCTGTAGAGCGAGTGGGTTGCAAAATTAAGGAGGTAGAAGTTAGAGTGTTATTGGAATGGGTTTGATGTAGAGGACACAGGCAACAGAGAATTGAGATAAATGGCCTCTATTTTGGGTCTTGTAAATAAGTAAAAGGTGGTGGTAGTCACTTGGGTAGGGAGCACAGTAAGAGGAGGGATATACTCGAGTACAAATAATGGATTCAGTTTAGGACATGCCAACTCCATGTCTATTCCTGTGAAGATGTTCATTAGGCAGATGTCTAAATGGTAAATACGACAGCCCTAATTTTTGTATTTCCCCAGATCTGCTTAGCCAGTCCCTTCTACTTGGTCATGTGGTTAACAGAGAGCTCCAACTGCCGCAGCCTCGACTGTCAACACTTCTGGCAGTCTTGGTCAGTCCGGGGTGGACCAGGCTCTCACATTTTCCACTGTCCCCAGCACACTGGAAGCCACAGCAGTACTGCCCTTCGAGCCTGGTCTGAAGGGCTCCAGAGGCTCTGATTGTTCTGTGACTTCTGGACTCAGATGAAGTGCTCCATGATGACAGTGCCTTTCCCAACAGATACGTAAAACACCTGCCTGAAGCTAGATGGGACCTCTTTTTTTGTTAATTTCTTGAATTCAAGATACGACAATGTCTGATAAGAAATGAAATGTCAGAATTTCCTTGGTCTGAGATTGAGAAAAGGATCAGAATGCTTAGGGATGTGGAGAAGTAAGCATCCCAGGTGGTGAGACTTGACTCCTAAGAGACAAAAAATGAAGATAATCATCAGATACATTATTCCCCTTTCCTCTCTACAACAACTGTTCCACAACACAGAGATTCCATGTGAATGAACGAAATAGCTGTACATTCTTGGAGTCTGGTGCCAAATTGGCCATATGAAATCTTGCATTTGTTGCCCCTATTTTTTGTTTCCCTGATTCTTGATTTGGTGGATTGTACTTCCCACTTGAATGAAGTACACAGGCTTACAGCCCTCGCCTTGGGCTGTTTCCCAGGGAGCTCGGTACTGAGAGCTGATACTCAGGAGGGGCTCTGACAATGATTTTCCCACCAGTCTGAAGGCAAAAGGAAGTCCATTTCTTGGGTAAATGTGATGGCAAAACTCTTCAGGCATGTAACGTGCCTTGGTGCAGGAGGAAGGGAAGGACATGAGGGACCAAGTGGGTGCTGTACCAGGTCGGTCGTAGAGCAAGAATAATTTAAGAGTTGTGAGATGTATTGAGTATTTTGGGCAGCACTGAGAATCTTGCAAAAATATAAAAATATAACTCCAGAATAGTAGTTAATTGCCAATTTAAAGAATGTAAGTTGATCATGTTCAATCCAAAATCCAAAGCTCTTTGAGTGCCAATATCAGTCCATAAAGTAGAAAATTCCATGCCTGGCCTCATGTGACAGGTCACAGTCAAAATGCAGATGCCCTGAAAATATTGAGTAAAATTATCATCAGACTTTGTGTATAAGGCATGTATGAAACATACATAAATTTCATGCTTTACTTGGCTCTCATTCCCAAGATATCTCATTATGCATATGCAAATATTCCAAAATTAAAAAATCCAAAATTCAAAACACTTCTGGTCCCACTCATTTCAGATCAGAGATATTCAGCTTGTATTGTGAAATTAAGGACCCTTCATGGCAACATTAAAAGAAATTATTGTTATTGGCTACTTGAGGGCCTATTCTGTTGAAATTTCAGATCTAGGATCTGATTAGTAGTGTAGCTGAGTTGGAAAAGAGACTGAATGCATAGCTGCCACAAGTTCCCTACGTCAAAGTCAGAGCCATGATAGGAAAATAGTAAACCTTGAGATCTGGCACAGAGACATTTAGGAGGACTAGTCTACAGCTTATACTAATAAAGTACCCCACCAATTCTTCTGGCAGACAAAGCACCCTTATTCCTCTTGCCAGATATCAACAGAGTTTCTTTGCCTGGAAACTGTACAAAACCTCATACAAATGAGGTCATGTGCAATATAATGTTAGATTCCAAGTTCCAGCCTCTCAACTCCTTGTTGACTTCAGGCCAATAAACAGTCAGATCTCAGCAGAACCTGAAAAGGGAAGTATAACCTTTGTATTAAGTAAAAGTAGCCCAAACATGTCAGAAGAGAGTATGGGTCATGAGTAATATATACCAGGAGGAAATGAGAGAATATACATGAAAAGGACTATTCAGGATATTAGACTCAGATAATGAAGAAGCCGAAGCAGGATGAAGAGGGGTTGAGTTTACTGGAGTGCTTCTTTGATACCATTTTCCATTTCTCTGGAGAATGTCTGTTTACATTTCCAGCAAAGCAGGTCTAGTGGTGAGAAATTCTCTCAGTTATTGTTTATCTGAGAGGCTGTATTTCTCCTTCATTTTGAAAGTTTTGTTTGTTGTCTTTTTTATTTTATTTTATTTTATTTATTTATTTTTTTTTTGGCAGCATTAGGGATTGAACCCAGGGGCTCTCTACCACTGAGATTCTTCTTTTCCATTTTGAGACAGGGTGTCACTAGTTCCCTAGTTAACCAAGCTGGTCTTGAGCTTGCGATCCGCCCAACTGGGATTGCAGGAGCGTGTACAATGCTCAGCTGGAAGGTAATTTTACGGCATACAGAATTCTAGGTTGGTGTTAATTTGTAGGTTGTTATCTTTGATCAGTTTTAGAAATTTCTCATGCTTTTTTCCCACCACACATGGCTTCTTTTTTTCTTTCATCTGTACTTTAGAACCCATCATTGTACTTTATAAACATGTTCCACTCTTTTCTAAACTTCTTTTTCATTTTTCATCTCAGTACTTCTACTTGATTATTTTGTTGATATGCCTCCAGTTGAGTAATTTTGTTTTCTCCTGTTTTTAATGATAATTCACAATAAAAGCAAAAAGAATGTGTTCAGTATAAGCAGAATAGGGTCAACACTCTCCTGTAAAAACCACTGTTGACAGACCTGTCCAGATTCTTAATTTCAATTATTATAATTTTCTGTTACAGAATTTACATTTTTAAGTAAATGACAACACTCTGGTGAAGGCTTGTTGCTTAATACATTTTCTCGATCGTTGCGTCTATATTCTTGTACATGCTAGCCACGGTGACTTGAAAATCTGTTTGCTAACTTACTACTTTGATCACATTTGGGTCTTTATTTTTCTTTTTTGTTCCTCTTGGCTTATATTCTTATGTTCCTGACTGTTGGCTCATGTAGTATTTTTTTTAAATTTAAAGACAGACATTATATACTAAAATTCATAGGGCCTGCAGCTGATATTTTGCTACAGAGTCTTAACCTTTTTCTGCTGGGCATATAGAGTGTGACTTGTGATTTTACTCCAATGAGAAACTGTCCTGAACTAAGGCTATGTTTTGAAGGGCTCGGCTTGTTCACTCCAGATCCTAAAATGTAGATTGTTAGTGCTTTCTTCTGAGAACCTGTCGCATTCACTAGGGGCTTTCTTCATGGCAAATCCTGAATTTTAATTCTTATATCACGAAGAGATTATAGAAAGCAAACACTCTGCCTTTCAGAGGATGTATCCTCTCAAGTCGTTCAGCTCAGAAATAGAAAAATTCTTAGAGGGCAAAAAGGCTCTCAGTTATTTAGTCTTTTCTTTGGAATCTTGTGCTCCAAAGAAGCTCTCACATTGGAAATGTGAGAGCTCACTCAATTTTGTCTTTTTAGTCATAGGAGAATTTCAAGGTCTCTTCTGGATTTGTCCTTTTATTTGAAGTGAAAAATGTTGATCCAGATTATGTTGTCAAGCAGACCTTTGCCTTTCTGAAGGTTCAATAAAGCACAGAGGTTTTAGCTGGAAGATGAAAATTGAAGTAGTTGACTGAAAAAGAAAGAAAAATGATTTCAGATTCCAAATTCAGGGAAAACTGATGTGATTGAAAAAGAAAGAACTAAGTAAAACATGGGCTAGATATTAAAATATTTTAAGCTGAGCTAATACCGAGTGAATGATAAGAGACTGTTGACACTATTCTGCTTATACCGAACACATTCTTTTTGCTTTTATTATGAATTATCATTAAAAACAGTCGCAATTGTTTCTGAATGTATACAACTGATTGAGACTCATGCTAAGAGATGTACCAAGATAACTTAAGGGATTAGGCAGTACATTTTAATGGCCTGATTTTATTGACTCCTTTGAGACTTGGGGGATAGGAGTAGAATGTTACTTCAGAGAAATAATAAGAATTCAACTGGAGAAACCTGTCAGAGAGCTCACTCACTAAGGTTTCCTGGTTTTCCATAAATAACTCTTCCTTGTGAGTAGTGTTTGTCTTATAAAGGCATTTTATGGCAAGCAGTGTGCTATGGATTGGACAAGTGTCTCCCCAAAACTTCCATGTTAAAGGTCTTGCAGGAGGAAGTTGGGTCACTGGAGGCATACCTTTAAGATGATAGTGAGACTCCAGCCCTTTCCTCCTTCTTTCACTTCCCAGGTCTGTGAGGCAAGCAACTTCCTCTTCCACACCCTCCCGCTATGATGTGCTGCCTTGCCACAGGCCCAAAAGCAATGGGTCAATGAACCATGAATTGACGCCTCCAAAATTGTAAGCCAAAATAAACCTTTCCCCTCTTAAAGTTGATTATATCAGGTGTTTTGCTACAGTAATAGAAAGCTGACTAAAACAATGAAAAGAAAAACTGTTATGACAGAATTTCTAGTACTCTGTAGCCACTCACATTTTTCCAAACAAGTGTGTGTGAGTGCGTATATGTGTTTGTGTGTGTGTGTAGCTAGCTCTGCTCTGTTCACTGGTCATGAAAACTTTTGCTTGTGGTTAAACACAGAAGTGGGGGTGGACTTGATTTGTTGCCTTGTATGACACCCAGTTGCACTTCCTCTGGGTGGAAAGTGAGTGTATGGTCTGTGCTGCTTTTCCATTTCCCTTGTACCTATTGAATCAATGAAAACATTCTTGCCTGGTTTCTTTCACCAGGAGAAACTGTGGTTCTAAATGACTGGAATAGCTTTTGGCTTGAAGTTAGCATCTGATTGTAATACTACTGCTTTGCAGAAAAGAATTTCCAGCTTTTAAATTTTTGGCATTTATGAGTAAATGAAATAATTATTGGAGAGTGCAGAAAAACTCAGTGCAAGTGAGGACAGTTGGATTTTCACCCATTTTGTTGTTCCTGAATATCTAAAGATGAAATTTGCTTAGAAACAATTCCCAAATACAGAACTTATTATCAACTGTTAATTGGTGTATCAAATGCATAATTTTCATTGGGTTTGTTAATGATTTTGTGAGAATTACCTTCCAGAAAACTTGAAGAAAAAGTTGAGAGACAAACTTATTCACATTGCAAGGAAAATACCTCAAAGTTCTCATCCCGTGAGATCAGTTTAGTGAAATTATCTTCCCACAACCAGACAACAGGATGCATAATTTCAAAATTTTGTAGATTGACTTAAACTCTGTGTACCTTCTTTAAAATGAGTTCTGTGATAATTTCCTTTCAATCATTTAGTCATAACTAGAACATACAAAACTGCCTGGATGATTACTTTCTTAATGGTCATTTAAACACTCACGCATGTAACAGATGAAGATACTAGGCCTGAAGCAGTTAAATGGGCTAGAATAAGTCCACAACTGACTTGTAATTGGTAGAAAGGTTAGGAACAAAAATAAAGCTGACTAGAGTTTTCTACCTTGTCAGTACCGTGACACCAGCTTTAGGGTGCTATATGTCTCCACCTCTTATATTAGCTGTTTGTTTTTTCCTTATTTTATGTTACCTTTTTGGAATAATTCTGCCATATGCTTTGGGTGACTTAAATTAATAACACTTATTTTATTCAGAAGAATTCATGCCTAAGATGCTTTCTTATGTAACACATTGGATTGTCAAAAATGTGGTAAAAGAGACACTGTCACCTAATGTTGGCAGATGGGACAGTTAAGCTTAACTGTCAACTCAATTGGCTTGGGAGCCACCTAGGGGATTGGTGGAGCACAGTCATGGGTGTGTCTGTGTGGGTTGAGGAGGTGTGATTTGGGGTCTATGTCTGGCCCCTTGTGCCGCCTTCTCCAGTACTGTTCCCCTGCTCTGCTTCCCAGTTGCTATGAACTAAGCAGCTTTGCTCCACCACATACTTTTGCCATGATGTTCCTGCCTTGGAGCTAGCTGACTATGGACTGAATTCCCTGAATGTGTGAGCCGAATAAACCTCTCCTCCTTTAAGTTGTACATATCAATTATTTTGTCCATCAACGGGAAAGCCAGCTAATACAGTGACAATGTATATAGACACCAATCTACTGAGGTGAAATTTACAATATTTACCAAAATGAAATATCTGACTTGGGGCTAACAATTCAAATAATTTATCTGGTAGATAGAACTTGCATTTGTATATAAAATGATGTATGACTGAGATTACTCAGTGTAGTCAGTGTAGTTGTAAATTGCATATACTTAGCAATTAAGTAGGGCACATTTTTCATATTCTTAAGACCATTTGCAGCTTTTCTTCTAAACTAAGAACTCATATCTTTGACTGTTTTCTTCTAGGGTGCAAGTTCTAGTTCTCATGAATGTTCAAATTAAAAAATTGTAGTAAAAGACATGTTACCATTAATTCCTGACAAAATACTTCTACTCGTTTCCAACACACTTATCCCATTGTTCTTATGACTTTCTGAAGCAGTTCTGGAAGTTCTCTTTCATATCTTTATGACATATGATCAAAAATACAGAGCATGCTGCTGCTGAGTGTCTTCCAACTGAAAGGCAAGCTCATGAGACGATTATGGTGCATCCTCATCCACCTTATTCATTTGATCTGGCACCATGTGACTTCTGGCTACGCTCCAAAGTCAAAATGACCATGAAAGGTAAACATTTTGAATCTATTCAGGACATCAGAGCAGCCACAACAGTACAACTAAAGACACGCAGAAGAAGACTTCCAGAGCTGCTGCAGAAAGTGGCAAGAATGATGGGATGAGTGTGCTCAAAGTGAGGGGAAGAATTCTAAGATTAATGGCAACATGTCTGTTATTGTAGTAAGTTATTTTGTACAACCACACCTCACATCAATTTTTTCTTTTGTGTGTGTACTGGGGATTGAACTCAGGGCCTTGTGCTTGCTAGGCAAGCCCTCTAACCACTGAGTTAAATCCCCAGCCTCAATTTATTCTTAATGTGTATTTTTCTACCATTCTTTTCTTCAGATGTTTTATGTCCCTGTTTTTCATAAAGAGAGTTTGTAGAATTCCAGCCATCCTTCTGTTTTGAAAGATTTCCCAGAATTTTGTGTTACAGTGTTTCTGTCTTCCTCTCTTACCTTGTATAATTTTTTATGCGCCTCTTGTGTTTTCCAAAGGTAATTTTTGGATGTGAAATTCAGCCCAGTCCTGCTCCTTTGAAGAAAATGGCTTAGGCACATAGCTATGTCTTGGTTGGAGAAACAGATAACTCCCAGATGTGGCCATTAAATCAAGTGTCTCCACAGGAGCAGCATTCTTCACACTGATCAGAGACTGGTGGTCAGCGGTTTTGCTGCTCTCTTACTATGCTGGGAATGAGGCTGTAAGTGCAGGCATTTGAAGGCTTTTGTTTCAAGTACAAAGACCTCTTATTCTGTTTCCCCCAGACTGCTGAAAGGGCGCATTTTCATTCACTCCAAACCAACTGCAATGCCGATGAGCATTAATCAATTGGAGATCACTAAAGGGCTCTGTAGATTACTAAATGGCACTGATTGTCCTTGATAGTGCATTAGAAAAATGAATAAGACCATGGCATTATAACATAATTAAATTCAACTCATGATCAAGGTAAGATGATCATGCTTTTAAAGCAAGTTTCCATAAAAGCTTCCTGCTATTTCTTTTCAAATCTACTCCTGAGAGCAGCTAATGTTCTCTATCTGTCCAATCTCCTTACCTTTTCAATGTTGGTTGTCCTGAGTAGTGTCTCATCATTATTTTTGATGACAGAGATGGCCCTGCTAAATATGGACCTGAGGACCCCCTGAGGATATGGCATAGAGAGAAAAATAAGAGTACATTGGAGAGTTTGCACGTGGTTGGCAAAGCATGGCATTTCCACTGAAGAATGACATGACTGGAGTTTTGCTTGTAGTTATTTAATGTCTTTCTCCTAAGAAGGCCAAAGAACTTTATAAATGTTGCTATGAGTCATCTCTGCATCACTCAGAAGTGGTGCCAGTTTCCAAAAAGCCTTTTAATGGTACGAGTATTGGCAGAGGACAAATGACATTTGCCACTTTTGTTGACCACGTTCTCGATTTAGTTGCTTCAGGGAAAAAGACTTACTTCAGGTACAGATAAAGCTATTTTATTAAGAAAATGAGGAAAAAAGGAACTATTTTTAGAGAGGTCCCCATTTGTGCCAGACTGCATGATGAATGGCCAAAGGTATTATCACATCTGATCCCATGACCGTAGTATGAGGTAGCTTTTATGATCTTCATCTATTTTAAATGAGGACTTTGGGGGTCAGCAAAATTAAGGTCATGCCACTATAAAATGCAGAAGAGGGCTGTATCCTGGTCTACTTTCTCTTGCGCCCTCACCCTCGCACCCTTGTGGAGGTGGATGAACCCACACACTGGATATCAGAAAAGTGGAATCAAGAGACTCCATATCTCTCCTGGTCCACACAGTCATAGTTCTATTTTATTTTAAAGGGCATGTTTTCCCTGAAAGGATTTAGAACACATGTCTCAATGCCTTTACACTTCCAGGGCAGAGGCTACCTCACTGGGAATGTGCCCTTCATCGGGAGAGGTAAAGTATGGCAAAAGCCTCCTACAAGTCAGCTTTACCAGGGATCATTAGAGTATGGCATTTCTGGGACACTTCAGTCTTTACAAGTGGATCTGAGACTAGAATGTTCACTAGAGTAGAAATTGTGCTTTCTGCTGCTTTATAAGCATAATCAGGCCATATTATTATTTCAAGGGTATACAATAGGAAATGGCTTGTAATTTTTCTGTTTTCAATGTAATATATGATGTCTTTTATCCACATTGCATTTATTTTCTTGAGCGAAAGATAGGCTCTTACTTTAAGCCACTGAGATTCTGGAGTTTTCTGTTGTCGCAGCATAACCTACCTATCCTGGATAATATATCTATCTATTGAGATGATTACATGGACTTTTTCTCTCTTAATGTTGTAGGAAAAGATGTGGTGCTTTTCCTCACCCCTCAGAAGGGTCATAGTTAGCACTCTTTATATATTAAAAGAATAGGTTAATAAGAGGAAAACACATTTCTTTAACCAGTGTTACATGACACAGTAACCTTCAGAACCACCTAGGGAAAACTCAAATTTTTGTGCTTAGATTAGATGAATGGACGTATTGAAACATGAAGGGAAGAAAAGGGTCTGATTTCCTACAATAGACTAACGGGGAAACTGAGGGAAGCTGTCTGCTGAGGTTCTTCTTGGCCTCTTTGGGCCGCATTGCTTCTTCTCAAGTACAGGGTAGGATCCCTTCTGGTCTTATACCAAAAGGTGAGGGAAAGTTGAATAATGTTGATAGGTTTTATGTCTGGCTTTGAGGAAGAGTTGTGGTTTCTGTGACTGGTCTTGGTGGGTGCAGAGAGAACAGGAGACAGAAAGGCAGGAGAAGCCCAAAAAGAAATTTTGCTCCTGATGCCCTTCCATTGACCTTCATTTCAAAGTCCCCAGCATGCCAAAGGACCAGGCAGTGGGATATCTTTCCTGAACAGCCAATAATTATTTATTGGTATGTTACATTAAAGGATTTTTTGATGTTGTTAACCTTGTATTTCAGTATATAGCCTTTACAGAATGGTGTAGGAACATAGACAGGATGTACTTCATATATAGTACATTTAATAAACTTATCTTTTACCTATTTTAAGGTTATAAGTGAGGTTGATCTATCATGTTCTTTTCCTGTCTTGTTATTGTTCAGTTTTGATATTAGGTCATACTAGTTTAATTTATTGGCAGATATTTCCTCTTTTTCTAGTCTCTGAAACACTTTGTGTAAGGTTGAGATGACCTATCCTTTGGGTTTTGAGGAAAGGGGGAATCGTATAGCTTTGATCTGAAATGTGCCCCAAAGGCCTATGTGTTAAAGGCTGGGTCCTCAACTTCATGCTATGGGTGGTGGTGGAAACTTTAGATGTGGCGGTCTAGTGATGAGAGGTATACAGATCTTTGGTGTGGGCTCTTGAGGGAATAATGGTACCCCTGCCTCTTTCTGTCACTTTATGGTCCTGAAGTGAGTGGTTATGCTGTGGTACATACTTCCACCAGGATGTATTTTGCTTCACTGCAGGCCAAAAACGTGATGGACCAATCAATCATGAACCAGAACCTCTAAAACTGTGAGTATAAATAAACCTTTCTGCAGTAATTGTTATAGTGACAGAAAGATAACGCAGGAATGTGACACAAGATGAAGTTGGAGGGGTGATGAGGAAGCAGATGATTTAGGGTCTTGTAGGTCACAAATAGAAGTTTGAGTTTTATTCCAAGGACACTAGTAAACTGCTGAAGGATTTGAGCTACTGAACATCTTGGTGTATGTATTGTAAGTATTATCCCTGGGTCTACTACCTGGAGAATGCATTAAAGTGGTTAAGCAAGAAGTCTAGCTAGGAGGATACTTAATTAGTTAAGAGATGATGCTGGTTTGATCTAGTAAGTGGCAGAGAAGGTGAGAGAATTGATTTATCCTGATGTGATATTTACTTTGTGATATACTAACAAGACTTGTTAATGGATTTCCTAAAAGAGTGAAGAAAAGGAATTACACTTTACTGGAATGACTCCTGGATTTTTGCCTGTGTAAGTGGGTAGGGAATGTCCTTACATGGGTAGCTGTGGGGATTTGCGGGTAGAGAAACTAGTAGTTCTATTTTTGACCTGTTTTATTCTTAATTTTTTTTAGTTTGTATTTGTGATACATAATAATTACATTCTTTTTGGGGAATTAGTGCATACACATATCCCATTCAATCATTTTGACTTCTCTTCCCCTCCCATCCTCCTCTCTTCCCTCATTCTTCAGAGTCCCTTCCCATCTCCCAGGCTTTCCTATCTTCTCTCCTTTATTTTGCTGTTTAAATTATTTATATTTTGGGTTTCTCATATAAAAGAAATCATGTGATATTTAACCTTCTATGTCTGATTTATTTCACTTCTCATTATGGTCTCAAGCTCCATCTATTTTTCTTGGCATGGCTCAAGTTTATCCTTCTTTATGGCTGAGTGGTATTTTCTGTATCTGTTCATCTGTCGATAGGCATATAAGCCACTTCGATACGTTAGCTATTGTGGATTGTGCTGTTATTAACATGGGTATGCATGTATCACTGTAATATAATGTCTTTAACTCTTTTGGGAAGATGCACAGGGGAGGTATAGCTGGGTCAGGTGAAATTGTTATTTTTAGGTTTTTTTTTTTTTTTTTTTTAGTTTTTTGAGGAATCTCCATACTGATTTACATAGTGGTTGTATTAGTTTACATCTCTACCAACAATATGGAAGGGTTCCTCTTTCCCCACAGCCTCACAGAATTTTTTTTTGCTTCCTTGATGGTAGCCATTCTTACCGGAGTAAGATGGAATCTCAGTGTTGTTTTGATCTGCATTTTTTCTAATGTCCACAGATGCTGAACATATTTTAATGTACTTTTTGACCACTTGTACTTCCTTTGTGAAGTGTCTATTTATTTTAATTGCCCATTTTTTGGATTGGGTCTCTTACTTTTGGGGAGTCTAATTTTCTTTTTTTTGTTTTTAGATTCTCTTATCCTAGTTTTGTTTTTATTGAACCAAGAAGATTTGTTGGTACATTTTGGATATACATAATGATTACATTCATCATAGTCAATTTGTACCTGTACACAATATATCTTGTTTTTTTCCCTTCCCCATCCCTCCGTTCAACTCCTCTTCCCTTCCTTATTTACAACAGCTTTATTTACATTGTTCCATTTTTTTCTTTTTCTTTTTCCTTTCTTCCCCCCTCCCTAGTTCCCCTTCCCATTTGAGTTTTTTTTCTTTTTCACAATATCTGTTACACATTTTCATCCTTATTTACACATATGGTTTCTAGTTCTTTACATACTCTAGATATTAGGCCTCTGTCTGAGTAGTAGCTGGCAGCACTTTTTGTCCCCATTCTACAGGTTGGCTCTTAGTTCTGTTGTTTCCTTTGCTGTGAAACTTCTTATTTTGATGTAATCCCATTTGTTAATCCTTGGAGCTATTTCTTGTGCAAGTAGGATTCTGTTTAGAAAGTCCTTGCTTATGTCTACGTCTTCAAGAGTTTTACTTATCTTCCAGCAGATTCAGTGTATCTGTTTTTATATCTAAGTTTCTGATCCATTTTTAGTACAGGGTAAGAGATATGGGTCTAGATTCACTTTTTTGTGTATAGATAACTAGTTTTCCCGGAACCATTTGTTAAACAGGCTATCTTTTCTTCAGTGTTTGTTTTTAGCCTCTTTGTCAAAGATCAGATGGCTAAAGGTGTATGGGGCTATGTCTGTGTGTTTTTGACCTGTTTAAACAGAAATGTATACTGAATGTTACAATGAAGACACAAAGAAAACAGAAATATAAACTTGTATCTCAGGGGGGAAACTGGGGTGTTATGAGTGCAATGGTGGTATTTAAAGCCTTAGAACTAGCAGCAACCATCGAAGGAGAGAGGAGAGGGAGCGAATGAGAAGTTCTGGAACCGATATCTGGGGCAGACAAAGAAAGTGAGCCAACAAAATGGAACTACTTCAGTAGCTCTCTGGTGTTCCTATTTTGGGTCTGAATGATTCTCCATCTACTTGAGCTGTGAACATTTAGAAACTTGTCAGGCACAATGTAGATGCTTAATGAACAAAGCATTGAATGCTTCGGGTAATCCAGGGTTATTTCTGGGTAGGTGCTTTGGAGTCAGCAGGAACCCTTATAGGCAGCTTTAAAGGCCTCTCTCCACCTGCACTGATTCAACTAAAAGACTTTGGGTCCTCTCTCCTGAAAGATGCCCTAGTGTAAATGTTTTGCTTTGGGCCAGGATAGAATTGTGTCAGTCACATATAGGACCTCATCTCATGCTTCCTTGGGATGGAAAATTGTTTTTCCAGGATGTGACCACATCTGATATGCATCATGTACAAGTCCCAAAAGGGAGAGACAGCCTTTAGCTGGAATAAATCTTAAGGGCTGAAATGTTATAATTTATACACAGGGAAGGGATCTTTAGTCATAGCATTCCTTCCACCCATCCCTCAAATGCGCTCACCTCTTTCTCAACTTAATGTAATCCAGGTAACTGAATAAAAACAAAATCTCTTTTGCCAATCAAGAGTAGGTAGCTGTTGAGTTTAAAAACTGTGGGGTTTGGGGAGCTCAGTGACATGTGTTTAGTAGATAAAAAGGACAAGAAGAGATGACTCTAGGCTCTTGCCCTACAGCTGAGGTAACACTGGCTTCCACATAGACACAGGTTAGGCTGAGAATTTTGAAAAAAGGCTTGAAACATCTCATTTTTCAAATATTTAGTTAATGGGCCCTATTAGTCAAAGATAAATAACATTGATTTCCACACCTTGAAATTTTATCCAGGAATTTCACACAATAAGAAAAAGTTCTGAGATTCTAATGTTTAAGGAGAATTGGGATAAAACACCCTCTGTCAGGTAGATTAAAAGCCGAGACCAGGCATGGTGGTGCACTTCGGAGGCTGAGGCAAGGGGATTGCGGGGAGTTCGAGGCCAGCCTGGACTATATAGTGAGTTCAAGGGTTCAAGGTCAGC